>MINK01188362.1:0-19215 GCA_001735545.1 Phormia regina
AATAGATTTATGAAAAATTGTTAATTATATTTCTCAAAAAGAATTTCATTAACAAATTTCTAACCAATCTTTTAAATTATATATATATGAGTCCTTAATCTATTTACTTTACTGCTTTAATAACTTGCAAATCTTAATAGAATTAAAGTTTAAAATCAACCTTAAAATTACCAGCAATTACTACAAAACAAAAATTTTCAATAATTTAAAAATTCTTTTTTTATGAAAACAATTTACAAATTTACATAACAATTTGCTCTCACCTTATAAATTACATTTATAAATCGTTTACACATTTCTTTAGGCGTTTTTCGATATTATTTTTTTCCTACCTTGAGTTTTTCAAACAGAAACTATTCATTGAGATTTTTATCATAATTTTGTTATATAAAAAAACTTTAACCTACATACAGTTTATTGTTAACCTTTAACCTACATTTAAGCATATTTTTTTGTTGTTGTTTTTGTGTTTCACCTTTTTGCAATCAATAGTTACCAATTCACAAGCATTTACATGGAAATTTTCACCTCATAAAACAAGTAAATGGATATATACCTACATTTATCTTTTTAGGTGAGTACACACATATACATATATATCTTAACATATATGTATATGTATGTATGTGAGTATATTCACTCTTTCAAATACATATGAAATTTTAACCCTCCACTTAACAATTTTCTTTGATTGTTCAAATGTTGTTAGATATGTGTAAAACACAAAGAAGAAAAAAGTAATACACTCAAAAGTTTATTTTCAAAGAAGTAAGAATTATTTTGAATTTAAAGATTTAGGTTGTACTTTTAAAGATAAAAAATTATTTATATTTTTAGTTAGTTGATTGATGTCTTTGAAGAGAAAAACATATTATGATGACAACCACAAATTTTAAACAGGTGTGGGAGATTGCCTTAAAGAACTTCTGTTTGTTATGTCCTAATTTTAAATAAACATTTTTTTCTTTTAGTGTATGTTTTTAAAGAAAATGATATTGTAAGATTTTCACACATACGTATTAAATAAAATGTTACTAAGCTTAAATGTCAAAATAACAAACATTTTCTTTAATTCATTGTTTTCTCTTATAAGTTAATGCAACATACTACTTGTAGCAAAAACAAAAACAACAAAAAATTATATAAAAGAAATTGAGTAACTTTATGGTAAATTATACACAAGAACAACAACAACAAAATGACTCTATGCAAGTCAAATTACAGGTGATTTCAAAAAGGGGGGCCAAAATAAAAAAAATAGCTAAAACAAGGGAGTGATAAGGCAGCCTTTTTTTATTAAACAGGGGAAAAGAAAATATGCTACCAAGACAACTTACATACATATATACCTAAGTAATATATGTATATGCGTATAAAATTTATAAAAACAAAAAAGTGAACAGGAAATGTACGCCAAAAAATCTAACTGAACACCATGAATAAATCAACTAAAGGAGCTTTTTTACTTTCAAACCAACAACAAAGTCATGATTTTTAAAAGGTTTACATGTTAGATTTTAAAATAATATTATTTTTTAAAGATTTTTCCACTTTTCCTTTTTGTTTTATTTAAAATATTTATCATTCTTTTTTTTCGAAAGTTCGCAAAAAATGAACAAATTTGCATAAAATTTCCTTTTTTTTTTGTCCTTAAAGAAATATTTTTTCTCTCTATACATGTTGTTGTGTTGAGGAAGAGCCTCTTGTTTCTTGAATTTATGTAGATTTTGTATAAAAAAGTTCACCGCTAAGTATAGATGTATGTATTTGTATAAATTTAGTGTTTCAAGGATGTCAATTGTAGATTTTAACGTAGGAAATTATAAACCAAAGTATAAAATGTAGTGCCACTCTCTTGTATATAATTTGTTACAAATTATCTTAAGTTTAATTATAATTTGCTGTAAATAGTACTAGAGTAAAATTTTAAGAACAAGTGCTGAATAATTTTGTATAAGTATTTGTATAAGTAAGGACAATTATTGAGTACATATAACATAAGGTTTTGCAAAATTATACAATTTCGTAATCAAGTGCTATAAAAAATTTCACTAAATAATTAAGATTTACTTAATATGAAGTCTTTCATTTTTCCTAGATCTATCCCCTCCATATTCAACTCAATTGGGTATCTTTATAAAGAAATTATTAATATAAAAACTTAATATTTTTTTATAATATTCCTTTTGATATTCCGTAGATAATATTTTACTTTTGTGTATGATATATGCTAAACCCCCTGCTACTAGAAAGAAGCCTATTGTACTTTCGGGGATAACAAAATGATGCTGTAAAAATATCAAAAAAGTGGACTTAGCTTAGTTTTTGTATATATGGTTGTGGTGACCATAATCTAAGATCAGAACATGAAGATGAGATAACATATTTGCTGTTAAAATGTTGAAGGTTGTCAGTAATAATAATAAATTTCATATTAATTAATAATAATAAAATTATATAACTTTATCATTTTATGACCTAATCCTTTTCGTTTTGCATTTTAAATATTTTATCATGTTATGATTCGGTTTTATAATATTATGATCTCATTTTCATTAATCATAAAATTATACAACTTTTTAATATTATATCTCAATCTTTTTTTTATTCAAATAATTTATCATGTTATGATTCGGTTTTATAACATTATGATCTCATTTTATCATTAATAGGATCTGATTTTTTTTATATCATATTTCGTTTTATTTTACTATGGTAAAAACACCATGAACATAACATGTTCAAAATTAATTATAATATGTTTTAGTTCGTTGTATTAAGATTAGAAATTTTTAATTAGATATTTAAGTAATTAATTAATTAGACAAAATAATTTATTAATTATTAATATTATTATAACTAAATATCTAATAAATAATGTCTGATCTTAATATAACAAATTAAAACATTTTAGTTATTTATATATTTATTAATTTATTTATTTGTTTAGTTATTAAATTTAATATTTCATATAACATAATAAAACCTATCAAATTTTACTACTTCGTAGAAGCATAATTTTAGTAATAAAGAAGCATAATTTTAGTAATAAAGAGTTGTAAACATAATATAATTGAAAAACTAATACAGAAAACATACTGTAAAAAATTGTAATATATTCTATTTATTTATACCATTTTATAGTAGAAAAAATAATATTTTTACAAAAAATTTATTACATTAATAATAATTATTATTATTGTTATTATTATTAATATTATTGTTAATATTATTATTTTGATTAAATAATATTATATAAAAATTTAATAGAAAACAAAAAATTGTTTATATTAGTGAACATAATATTATTGAAATCGTATTAACATTTTACAGACTTTTATGACTGTAATAGTGAATAACATATATATTTTTCAAGTAGCTTTAAGTAATTTTCAAGATATAATTATGCCCGCCTATACGTCCAGTGCCAGGACTAAGTTTATTTGTCCTTTGGCTATATCCACATATATAATTTCAAGATAAATTAATATATATTTGGATTATTCTTTAGCATGAAAAGAAAAATTCCAATTTCATTAAATTAATTAAAAGATTTAAAATAGAAAAACATGACTTTTACATATACCATTGATTTGAATTCCGTTTAAACTTTTCTTTAAAGAAAATAATCTCTTAACTTTCTAAACAAAAAAATATTATCCTTCTCTGTCCATTTAAGATAATATTAGTATTATTGGAAAACACAACATAAACCAATCTAAAAAAAAAAAAAATTTCGACAAAAAAACGGAAATTTTCTATTTTCTAGTTATTTAAGTGTTAAAATGTTTAACACATAAAAATCTTCAACTCCAACAAAGACACACCCAACATTCTTTAGTCAACTATCTATACAATAAATTCCCTACTATAAATTGACTACAAATATTTAAACCTTAATTTTCAATACATTCAAACATACATAAGTATTACAAAAATATTTATATCTTTTGCACAAATACTAACAACAGTAAATAGTTTCCTTTCTTTTTTTTTCAATATTTCGACAACATCAAGTGCAGAAAAAGGAAATTTAAACAGATAAATTTGACATTGGCTTCATGCTAGTTTAATATTATTTGGCATAAGAAAATGCTTTTCTCATCAGAAATACTTATTTGGCTTTAATACTTATAATGTCAATGGTAAGGAAAAATAAATAAATAAATTCTAGTAAAATAAAACAACAACAATAACACAAAAATAGTCATCTGGTTTATAGATGTAAAACAATTGTAGATGTTTTCCTATTTTGTTTTTGTTAAAAGCGGATATTTAAACATTACGACAAAGTACAATACAAAAACAACAACAATAACAATATGACGACATCAGGCAGCAGTGTCAATAGCAACAACAAGGACTCTTTTGTGACAAGAGAATTTAAGAAATATTTTGTTATTGTTTATTTTTTTAAGTTTATTTTGCTTATTCTATTCTTGATTGTAAAACAGCTGGGCGATTGGAATGGGACAAAAAATATCAAGTCTGGAATAATTTCTATATTGATAACAATGAATGATTAGGAACAGAAGCAGGAGTTTTACCAATACAAAATTTGTTTTCTCGAAATAGCCATATGAGGAAGGAAAAGTGGAATTTTGTTATTATATCAAATATATCTGTTAAGACAACAATATTATATTTTCAGAAACTGATAAAACAAAATTATAGTTAATATTAATAATATTATGTTCACATCCACTTTCAAAGAGAATTTTCGTGGATTTAACTTATATTAAATAATAATATTATGAAAAAAATCTTATTTAATTATTATTAAAAGTTAAGTAGTTATAGACTTAAGAAGAAACAAGTTCTTAAATTTCCTCCAGAACTAGAGATAGTTATAACGAGGTAATTAAGGGATTAACTACGAAATCCGTTGGTACTCAGTGGTTCCAAAACGTTTTATTTAAAAATAATTTTGTAACTATTGAACCGTTACAGATATATCAATAAAACTTCATATATCTGAGTCATTTGTGAGTACATAATAGGGTATCCAATCGATTAACCGCCATTTGGTTATCCGATTAACTTTGGTCGATTAACTGTTCGAATAATTAAAAACTGTCTATTTTCGAATAACATATAAACCGAATAAATTGTGTCGAACAATCGATTAACCGTAATCTAGTTTTTTTGGTGTTATAATTTAATAATTTTTTTATTTTAAATTCAAATTTTTGTTAAAATCATTTCTAAATCGGATAATAGCAAACATAGATACAATAGATTTTTACCTCCAAAAACTTTGCACTATTTCTGGTTCCCATGTTTAGATTCTTACTTACTTCTCTGAATATTATTTTTTATTTAACAAAATGCGATATTGAAATATTAAAATTTTGTAAATTCTTGAACTTGAGACAATATTGTTTCCCTTGGATCCTGCAAGGATAATAATGACAATATATTTATGTCATTATTATCCTTGACACAGAAAATAAGAAAAGTTATATTAAAAATACCGATTTATTAAATATTTAAATTTTAATAACATTTATAGTATTTTGCCTAAAGTCCAATTTTCTGAAACAAATTGGTGATAGATCTATAAAGATAGACCCTATAAATAGTATTATTTATATGTCTAAAATGTATTACTAAAACAATTCGGTTAATCGAATAATTTAGCATTAATCGGTTATTAACCGATAAACTTAAAACCTCGAATAATTACTTGTCAAATAAACCAAATAACCTGAAACCCCGATTAATTGGATACCCTAGTACATAACGAGGAGTACACATTCCTAACGGGTCAGGGGTATAGAGGATAGCCCTCCAAACTAAGCCATTTTTTTATTCACCAAAAATTTACTTATGATATTACTTATATTAAAAAATTTTATATATAAACGATGATCTGAACCCGATTAATGATACCCTAGTAATTACCCAGCCAAAACGTGGTAATGTGCATGTAGTTATCAAGCTAGTCACAATCCATATTTGAAAAATGTCTGAGATTTTCATGTGATAATGATTTGAAATTAATAGAATTTCTTAATTTGAAAATTAATTTTCCTTTTTGTTGAAAAAGTTATTATTTTTAAAGGATTCTCAAACGTTTGACGTTTGAGATAGGGTTTGATTTCATATCATTCTCAATTTGATATCACACCTTTGTGTTTGCTGGGTATACACTATTTATAATGATGTATTTATTATAAGTATTGTATAAGTATTGCAAATATAATTATTTGTATAATAATTTTACACCTAAAAAAAAAATGACTATATTTACAACAATAAAGACCTATGCTTAAAGAAAAATTGGGACTTCAAAAGTTATTTAGTTCCATTTAAATACAACGATCAGAATAAATTTTCGAGTAGTGTACTACAACAAAGAAAATAAAGCTTAATTTTTATTACTTTTTCTATGACTATACAAATATCTGATTGATCTATGTTTGAAGCTATTTTTAGTAAATATGAGAATTTTAAATTAGAGCTTTAAAGAAAACTCTTTTTATTGGTCTTTATAAGGATCTAAGAATAAAACTATTTTTAGTCTATATAAAGATCTAAGATTAAAATTATTTTTATTCTATTAAGAATTACAATTAAAGCTATTTTTAATCTAAAGATATATACTATATATAGTCCATACACAGATCCACCATTAAAGCTAATTTGCATCAAAGATTAATCTTTATTGAAACTAATTTGGAACTTAAGATTATAGTTAATTTAAGACTTTAAAAAAGACCTATGATTGAAATTAGTCTTGAGATATATAATGATCTGAAACTATAAATCTATAAAACAACATATTAATTTTAATTTAAAAATTAAATTTAAAACTATTTTTGGTTATAATATTTGGAATTTAATAGAGAATGTGATTAAAGTTATTTAAAAACAATGTAAAGAACTACTGTAAATTCTAATTTAGTTCTAAACCTACGTGAATAGATGTTTTGACCAGCAGTTTTAGCTTAAATGGGACTACAATATAAGAACGTTTAGAGCGTATTCTAATTTATGTCAAATTATTCAAAGGCTTTGAGGCAAAAATTGGGCTATAAAAAGATTGGTGATCAAACGTTTTTGTGGGAATACTTAAGTACCAACGATTAAGTGGAATTTGGGGATGTGGATAAAAATAAAAAATAGTAATAAATTTAAGACCAAATAAATCAATAAATCAATAAAATGAATTTAAAACTAATATAGCCCCATATAAATAGCTGAAGTTTAATCTAGAATCAGGAAATGGATCTCTGAATAAAACTTATTGGAACAATTTTTATTTTGCCACAATACATGCGCGGACCCGCGGGGAGGGAAAAAGGGAAATTTCCTTCCCCAAAATGAAAAATCTTAATGCAAAATATGTACTAAATCATCAAATTTGAGGAAATAATTGTGAAAATTATTTTTTTACTCCCGCAAAAGCATGTGCTAGATCCGCGCCTGCCACAATATAATGAGCTAATGCTACAAGTTTTAATTTGGGTCTGTATAATTAATACTATTAAATAATTTTTGTCTAAATAAATGACTTTTGTAGACCCACAATTTAATATTAATTGGAACTATAATAGATGACCGATTAGAGTTGATTTTATACAGAAGTGATATGATTTTAAAAATCCAATTAGAGATTTTATAAAAGCTTGCTGTTAAAATTAATTTGCTAGTATTTAAAGGATTGTAATTGAGACAAAATTGGGAATACAGGTCTTTTCTAGACCCACGATTTAATATTAATTCTAAATAACAGATTTACGATTAGAGTTGATTTTAAAGGGATTTTATAAAGAACTGGTCTGATTAGGGATTTTATGAAATCTTACCGTAACAATTAATTTGCAGGTATTTAAAGGTTTATGATTGAGACAAATTTAAATAAAAATAAAAAATAATTTTTAACTAAAACTATTTTTCCAGAAGCTTGAGATCAAATAATTGTAGAAATAAAGCGGACTATAAAAAAATAACGATTAACACTATAGTACTATAAAAATATCTAAAATTTAAGGTAGCATCGGTAAAAAGATCTACAAGTTAAGTTAATTTGGAACAATATAAAAAAAAAACATAATTAAAGCTTTTTTGACATAATATAAACAGCAGCCCCAAATATGTTCCAATGTGGGACCAAATAAAACCTTCTACTGAATAATGTTTTACTATAAAACAAAGGCTTAAATGGGACTATAAAAAATCGCTGATTATAGTTAATTGGAGTTTTTATAAAGTTCTATAATTTAAACAATTTAAAAAGAAGAATTGAAGCAAAATTGTGGCAATTGAAATTGGGATTATGTAGAAATTAAATCATATGTAGAGCTTTTTGACTGTCTAGCCTTATTTGGGAATACACCAAGGGCTTTAAACAAAATGTAAACTAAAGCAACCAAAGATTAATTAGGGCTACTATGTATAATATGGGAATAATATGTATATGGAACTAAATAAATATCTACTGCCTTATTCATAATTTAATTTAGTTGTTGTAAGTAAAAAGTCCTATAATTAAAACTCATTTAAAACTACATATGTAAGACCAGGATTAAAGCTAATTTGGAGCCATATGGATTAATATGCTTGATTAATATTAAGAACATTTATTAATACTATGATTAAAGTTAATTTACATCTACTATTTAGTCTAGGTCTAAAATCCATTTGATACTTTAAAATAACCTATGTAGTAAAAATAAACCTATGTAGTAGATAGACCTATAAATAAAGTTTATTTTTACCTTATAATTTCCTAAAATTAAATCTGCTTTAAAACTTATATCTAAAAAAGATTAATATTAAATGGGATTTCACAATTGAAATTAATTTAAAACTACAAAAAGACTAGTGAAACAAGTTATTTTTTTTTTAGTTAAACATTAGATCACGTCTCGAAAAAAATGTAGTTTTAAGAAAAACCCATAAAAAGGTGTAATAAAAATGTCATCAGAAATATTATGACATTATGATATCAAGCGGTTCCTTTTATGTACAATTTTTCTAAATCAAATTCACTTTTTTTCAAATATTATTCTTGGTATTTTCTAGATTTTTTATAATCACCCGTTATTTTAGATTCTTTTGCTTTTAGTGGCTACTATACAAATAAACATAATATATAAAATCAGTTTATAATTATTATTTATTTTATTTTTTTTTATTTTATTTTATAATAGACTAGTCAAAAGATCAAGTTCTATATCAGTTTTGCAATTATGTAGTATAAAGCTTTAGTGAAGAAAATTCGAAAATAAAAACAAATTCAACTTTTTTCATAAACGAAATAGAAATCTGTTAAAAAAAATACACTTGTCACACGCAGCGAAAATAAACGGAAACAATTTAAAATTAAATCGTAAATACCGGTTTAAAGAGACACGTTTAAACTTTTTTTTGGTTTGAATTTTTTTAATTCAAATAAAATATGAATTTAATAGATTTTAAATTTAAACCCTTTTAAAAAATATTTATATTTGAAACACATACACACATACACACACATATAGGTTTTATTAATATCAATATTTTTTTTTTTTTTATTTGCATCTAATAGATATTTAGATAGATATTCTTTTATTATAATTTTTATTCAAATGATTATTTTTGTTGTTGTCGTTGTTTTCAATGACCTTTGTACATTTAGTAAGCTTTCGTGCCTTATTGATAATCACCTTTAATTTTGTTGTAGTTGTTGTGGATTTTTTTTCACAAAACGAAATTTCTTTACAGATTTTTATTTTAAAAATTTATTTTGTCTTTGTGATATATTTTGTAAATAACAAGTGGATTTGTTTTATATCTTATAGGTTGTTGTTTTTTTTATATTACACTTTTTCACCAAGATTTTTCTTTTAAAAATGTAAATTTTTTTTTTTATATTTTTATATATAAAAAAATATAATTTAATACGTAAAATAACGTGTTTAATGGTTATTGTATTTATTTTTAAACACTTTTTTTTGTATTGTTTCTCTAAAGAAAATTGTATTGTATCTAATAGATACTTTTGTTTTTTTGTTAATTTTGTATGTTTTTTTTATATTAGTTTGGTATTATTAATAATACACTAGTTTATTTATTTTGTTGTTGTTTTTTATTTAGATTTTATTAATAAAATCAAATATTTAGTTTTGTTGTTATATTTTTTTTGTATTTTTTTTATTTGAACATTTATTATTGAAAACTCGTGTCACTGTTTTATTTAATTATAACTGATTCGGTCTACACAAGAGCTGCCGCAATACTATACGCTCAGAAAAAACTGTATATTTTGAAAATACTAAATGACAAGTGTTTGAGAGCCTATTAGATTCTCTAACTAGTATCTCTATCTGTAACAAATACTTGAAAACAAAACAATAAAGAGCTCTCACTGAACGTTGTGAGAACCTGATAACACGGCACACGATTTCGAAAATAAGAAAAAAAATGACAACAAAACTAAAAACAAAAACACACAAATAAAAAGATACAACAAGTTAAACAAAATAAAGAGAGAAAAACATATGTTTTTTTTTTTTATTTTTCATATTAATATTAAATTCGATTTAATCATTGTAGTCTGTTTACTTGGGCTTACTTTGACAAGTGATAACTGGTCATTAGAAAAAGAGAGAGAGAGAGATTAGTATCTCTCTCTCCCTGTGAAATGTCCAAATGTAATACTTAATATATAATAACAAAATCAGTGCATTGTTGTACTACAATTTGGCCCTTCAGGCAAGAAAAGTAACAACGTGTTAAATATCTAAATTGAACTCAGGCGCGTAGACATTTTCATACATAGCACAGTGGGAGTTGAAATAAAATGATTGGAAAATATATTTGTAATTTGTAAGGGGGTGATTTAAATATTTTAGTTTTCCTTGGATGGATGGAGGAGCAGAGTTATAGCACCTTAATTTTTATTTTTGATTCCGATTCTCTTATTTTTTATAATTTTTATTTTTATTCAATTATTCGTATCTGAATATTAAATTTGCACAGGACTTTATTTTTTTAATATATCTGAGATCTTTTCTTCACCTTAAGCACTTTTACAAATATGAACTATTTGTATATATTTTTACATTTCTGAATTTATCTAAGCCACACAGAAGGAAATATTAAATTATCTCTTACAATTTAAGAAATTTTCAACGTGCCCTCTATATCCAGCTAAGGTCGAAAATCATAAATTTTCTAAAAAATATACAAAAATTTATACAAACTTGCGATTTTTTTTTTACAAAAATCATAAAAATTCAAAAGTGAAAAAATTAAAATTTTTATTCTACAAACATCAAGACATAAAGATTGCAAATAAAACAAGACAACTTTGATTAAAATTAATACATTCGTTTTAGTTTTATCCATCCCAGCGTTAAAATTTGTAAAGCCTCCATCGTTCAGGTTTTCTATAAGGTCTACCTACACCTTCTTTAAGATGGAGTAACTAATGCTAATATGCATTCTATAGTAAGACCTTCAATAATGTCACATCCTTGCCTTCTAAAATATCTAAAAGAACTTTTGACTTCGCTTCTCTTAGAAGGCTAGATAGAAGCAGCATTTTTTAATATATTTTGTTTTAAGCAACAGCAAAACTTAGCAGAAAAATACTTAGCCGTACTTCGCTTCTTTTAGAAGGGTAGTACAAGTTCCAAAAAAATATATATATCATTTAGTTATATTAAAGGCTTTATCTGACCTTTTAGGGGGATTGCAGTGGAATCAAGGAATGCAAATAGAATATTTGAAGAAGGTTTCCCGGTTCTAAAAAATGACTCCTGAAATGACCTCTTATCCCTTCTTTTTACCGCTAACTTCATCAAAATACTAATTTACATTGAAACATTAAAAAAGTTTTTAATGTGTGTTTTCACAAATTTGAGAATAAATTCAAAACTAATGCATTGATTTTAAGAATAAAAATTTCGAATTATTATGATTAAAAAAAAAATAACACATTAATTTTTCCGAAAATGAACTTAATATCTCTACAATTGTGGACCGTATTAAAAAGTAATGTAGGAAAGACTTGAAGAAGATTTTAACATGATTTTTTGATATTTCTTTTAAGTACAATCGCACAAGTAGTTTTCGAAATATACTTTAATATAGTGCAAACCTCCATAATTGGATATATCGCGATTTATTGCGAGACTAGGGTAAATTTTTAAAAATTAATAATGAATAGCGCGTTTTTGAATTGACAGAGAAAACCCGTGCTGCTGAATTAGAGTTTCATGCGTAATTAGTCTTATTTTTGCTTGTTTTATTTTAAGAAAATTTTGTTATAATTTAAAAAAAAAAAATAGTTAAATTTGTTATATATAATTTTAAACAAAATAAAATTTCCTTTCAAATTATATACAACATAACTATTTTTGTGAAATGTGAAATAAATAAAACGCAGAAAATCCAAATTGTTCACGTTTTCTTCTATTTGTGGTAATACAATGCACCATGTCATGTGATAAAACCGTATCAAAAACAATATCAAAAATACTCAATACTAATATAGTTTTCGAGTTATGTGCACTTGAAATATAAACTGACTAAAATCTTACCAGTTTTCCATATATAGCTCAATATTTTGGACTAATTTAGTCAGATATTTCTATAATTACCCAGCGGGAAATTGGTAGCAATTGGTGCAATAGTACCGGTTCCTCAGTACCAGTTGAGTACCAATTGACAACTAATAGCCACCAAAGTTCCAGTTAAGTACCAATTGATACCTAACAGTCATTTAAAGTCCAGTTGAGAATCAGTTTAACAGTAAGACTTAATGAGCTATTGGCAACTCGAGTGCAATAACAATCTGTGGCTGAGTGATGAGTATGTAAGATTATAAAACATGAAATAAGTAAAACTAACCTGGGTTCGCCGCCATCGACATGAACAAAATATTATAAAATATACAAAAATAAAGTAATTTTTCCTATTTGTTTTTACATAATTGTATTTTATTTATTAATACTAAATATGCCCTTTTGGGTTAGTTCTGTGACCTGTTCCAAAACTGGTTAAAAATTGTGAATTTCTCCCTCCTAGACCAACGCCATGTTAAAGTCACAGGTCGTGCTTATACAAACTATACCGGTCTCTGTAATTTTTGACCAATCCCGTGACATGTTTTGTGTTAGTTCTTTTCCCTCTAGGGTAGTTAAAGAACGAATTATTTAAAAAAAAAACTTCAAGTCATTATCTGAGTACAAAATAAAATATTTTGGTAAAAATTAAAACTTTTAATATAATTTTGGACGAAAAGTGTCTACACCCATTTTTCTATGATTTCAAAATTGAATCACCTTATGGGGCTAAGTACAGATTCTGCCGAATTTGAACTATTTTTATAGAAATTTTGACTTTAGCCTACAAATGTTAAAGTATGGAATTACATATAAATCAGGGGTTCTCACAAGACCCGTTTTTGACATTGCAATGGAATCGCGATCTACTACAACTTTAAAAATAAAATAATTAACAATACAATTACAAATACAAATTTGTGACATTATTTTTATTTTATGAAACCTTTTTCGGATAATGCATTTCTAATATCATTATTTTTCCTCCATAAAAAATCCATTCATTGTCACAATGGAACAAAAATAATTCCACATAAAAATGTTTACGAAGCCAATAATCTGATAAATTGCAGAATCGAAAATTTTTGACAATATCTGTAACTTTTAATCAGCTTGTTGAGATGTTTGAAAGGGGCACCTAACAGACCCCTCAGTGGCGATGCTAAGGGGCTTAATTATTATTTCTTGTCCGATTTTTATACATTCTTTCCATCGAGTCATTTGCTTTTGGAATTTTAAGTATCTCAATTTTGCAAGTTGTTGCTCCAGACTTTTTTCATATATATGCCGACCATTTTTATTATATATATGAAAGTTTTGACCTTAGTCTAATTTTTAAAATCCCAAAGCACAAATCTGCAAAAGGAATACAATTTAGGAATCTATAATATGTTGTTTTCAATCAAATTATATGGGATTTCGAAAAAAAAACAGATTTTATAGTTTTAAAGTGAACTTTATAAAAAGTATAGTCCATAAAGATCACAATGATGTATTTTGGTTGTTATTGCTTTTTTGGTTTAGAAAATCAAAAATAACACATATTTTCCTTCTCTGGTATAAATAATTTTAATATTTTTAAATAAATTCAGAGTTTTATTAGAATATTTATTTTTATAATATTTTTATTAAAAATTTTGTGTTTTGTGTAATATGTTTCAATATACCTTCGCGACCCCCCAGGAATGTCCATACGGACCCCTTGTGGGTCGCGGACTCCCATTTGAGAACCGTTCATATAAATGCTGAGAGAATGAGTTTTTTTTTATTCGACAAATAATTTTGTTATTTAAATAATTATATAAAAATCTAACGAAATCGAAAGAAAATATTGAGCTATATATTGACAACAATGAACCAAGATCATGCAAAATTTATATATTATTAAGAAGATATAAGAATATTTCTTTACAATTAAAAATAGACTTTGGTACAAAAATCAGTATCAATTAAGTAGCAAAAAAAGTAAAAATTAAACAAAAAACTAATAAAAATCAATTTCACAAGGTGTATAATATGTATTTTTTTAATATAGGAATAGATCTGAAATATCATAGTTCATATATAAAAAAAAAAGTTTGGTAGGAGTAGGAGTATCCTAACCCAGCAAAAAATGTTGAAGTCCTTCAAAAAGAGAACATTTTCACAACTTCAAAAGTGGACGAAGTGCATATTTTAAACGTATTTGGCAAGTTCTTAATATTATTCCAAAAAAGTGAAAAATAAATGAATTTTTAGCAGAGAAAAAATTATGTAATAATTAATCCTAAAAAAAATATAATTATATAAAATTTTAAATGATTTATTATATATTATGGGCAAAAGTAGAGTATATTTATAAAAAATTAATAAACATTGAGTTTATAGAAAGGAAAGTACTTCAAAATAATGAAAAGAAGTAATAAAATAACATCTACCAATGACATATAATGGGTTAAAAAAAGAATTCTGCAGCATTTTCACCACTAAGGTAATTCCTTCCAATGACAACACAATGTAAAAAAACATAGCTTTTTCAGTTCTTTTTTTGCTAAGGAATCAATATTGGCCTGATAACATGGTTTGAGTTTTGGACTATAAAAAAACGGGGTAACATAAAGTGACAAACTAAATTTAATTCACATGAAAAGGAAATATCAAGACATATCAATTACGAAATTGCTTAAATTTAATTTTTAATTGATTTGCTCCAATCATCTAAATGATAATATTAATTAAAACACACAATGAGATTAAATTTATTAATAACAGCTTTTCTAAATAGCCATAATGAGGCTGAAAGGTTATTGATAAATTTATGTTTAATTTTTATAGTCAAATACTATAATTTTTATTATTTAAAAAATATTTTAATTATTAACAATAAAGTTAATTTATTAATAATAATAAATTAAATAACATATAAGTTAATTAATAAATTTTATTAAAAAAAATAAATTTAGAAATATTTTTCTGTGTATGTTTTTGTGTATTGGTTTCCTAATGTCTATTCCTTGGCGCCCTATGCTAACATGACACGTTGCCTTACACGTCAATTAGTGTAGTGACATTGTTTCATAGAATTCGTTTTAATTAGTTTTGATTCATATTTACGAGAGCTCTAAGAAATTAAATATTTATGTTTCAAATTGATACAAACTATTAATCCACTCGAGAGCAAAAAACAATATGGGTGTGTTTTGTCTTTTTCATATAAATTTGTTGAGTTGTCTACTTTTTGTAAGCATCTATGTATTAATATTCCCAATTGTTTATTTTTTTGTAATTTTTGATCACTATTTTTGTTTTTAAATTAAGCATAAACATTTTTTGACATAATTTACAAATACTGAAAAAAACCGATTAAAAGATGGTACGAATGGTAACCAATCAAATTATTAAGAAGGAAAATTTAAATTGTGAAATTTTTAAAAATTGGTTAAATTTTATTATGTTCAACATTTAGTTGTGTTGAAATATAATTTAAGCAGAACTATATTGAGAGAAAAATAAACAATTTTTATATAAAAACAAATGGAATATTAAAAGTTATTACCCGTCATCACTTTAAAAAAAAAGTATAGCTTTCCATTTAAGAATAATTTTTATTGAATTATGTTATTAAATATCATATAAAAAGAGGAAACATTAAATCATTATATTTATTGCAGTAATAATTGTAAAAATAATTTATTTTTTTTATATTTTTTTATTAAAAATAGACATTCTAATAGAATCCTACAAAAAAAAAATAATCTCTTTTAGGTTATAAGAGATATCAGATGGAAATATATTAAGGGAAGTCAATCAGGCTGTCAGAGTGACCAGATTATTTCGGCCAAAACTGGCGAATATTTTTATTGCTCTAAAAGCGACTGAAATTTACCGTTTGCGAACATGGCGAATTAATTTTGGCAGATTTTTATACAAGGTGGAAACGATTTATTGGCTTATTTTTCAAATTTGCAAAAGATATTTCGCATTAGTTAAACTATTACGTTTTCTTACTAGCCAACGTCTATCATTTTAGTATTTTAAACGGCGTTTTTAAATGGTAGGTAGGCCAGTTAAAATGATTGTAGGAAAAAGATGACGTTGAGAACCTTTTTCTTTAATAATAAATTAAAGTATTCTTTAATACAAGATAACACATATAAATGTAATTAATTTATCTTTACTTAACACATTATGTAATAATTAATTTAACCTTAACTGCTTATCCTTATGGCAATTTGTTTTCCTTACCTTTAGATAAGAATATAAGATTTATAAGGCCACAATGAAAGAAACATTAATATATAAAATTAAGTATTCAACAATTTATAAGTTTTTATAGACAAATAATTAAATTGTAACATTTTAGAGTTATTCTTTTAAAATTATAATAAATTTTTAAAAATTGTTGAAACTAAATTCAGAAGCTAGTATAATCGGAAAAATTGTATTGAAAACTTTAGCCCTCGGTTACACACAAGCAATAATTTTCTTGGCCGCAATTCTGATTATAGAAGAGAAGAGGAGAAGAGAATACTAAACCTTTATATTCCTTTTACCTCTCTCGTAATCTACATAAGTAGAATTGCGGCAAAAAAAAAAAAAAAAAATTGCTGTGTGTGAACTCCGACTTGTTCATTATTATTTACTGGAAATTATCCTATAAAAATATATTAATTTAGTATTTTTTTTTTTTTTGGCGGAAATTTCTGAAAAATTAAACAATTGGCGACAGAGCTCAACAAAAATCGACAACCCTGAAGTCAATCACTAAATATATAATTGTGTTTGTGAGAGTGCAAAAAATGCACTTAAAGAACGATAGTTTAATAAATAAAATATCTCAGTTATAGATGGTTCTTCATACACTTTAGCTTTCCTTATACTTAAATTTATTAAAATTTAAGTAAAAAAATATATATATATATATAATTATCATACCCCCGACTTTATCTCAAAATATTAATATAAAATATAAATTGATTACCAAACAATTAATTTCGATATTTTGTTCTCAGTGCATTTTGTACCCTTTGCAATCTCAGCAACGATTAAATGAAAGAGCGTAAGAATACGTGCGAAGTCAGTCAGCACAATTGTGCTATTAAATTGAAATCCCTAAAATATATTGTATTCCATTTTTAGCCTAGTTTTTTAGCTTTTTCTCTAACTTGGCCGACTTAATATTACACCCAATTTTCAAAAAATATTCGCCAGATTCCTTACCAAATTCTAAATAATATTGCTGCAAAAATCATATAAATCCGTTAAAAAGTTATATGAATTAAAATAAATTCTATTTTTTTCAAAAAGGTGGCAATATAAAATTCTGTTTTGGATTTTTTTTATGATTTTAAAAGATGGCTTAATGCAAACGACTGCAAAATAAAACTGGAGGAGCTTGGAGTAAGAGTCGGCTGAGAAGCCCTATTCAAACTTCAATTCAATTTTTAATTGTTTTTCTTATTTGTCTTAGTTATATAGTATATATCTACATATTGAAGGTAAACACCCGAAAATAACGAGGTGACCAAATCAATGAACAAACGAGATAAGATAGTACAGTTGGTCAGGTCCGACCATATAATAACCTATAAATTCGGAAAGGATGTTATTATGGACCTATACTTGTATTAAGTGTAAAATAAAAAATACATAATATTACGTTGATACTAATATTCACATGTTTTTATAAACTTTTGGGTGATTCCCGAAATTTGGTCTTATATGGGAGCTATGATCAATTATAAACCGATCTTTTTTGCACTATAATTTTTACTTATGAAAATGTTATTTGTGTCGAATATGAAGTTGATATTAACATTCGTATGGGATTTATTTGCGTTAAAGTGATTTCTTGATATCATAGCTCCCATATGGTCAATTGTGGAGAGATCTTCATAGTATTTGGTACAAATATTAATATTTGTATAGAACTCATTTGCACAAAACTTCATTATTCCTATTCGAACATTTGTATGGGGGTTAGGTGAAATAATGGACAGCTGATTTCAACAGGCTTCGTCTTTGTGACAAAAAAGTCCCACGTACCAAATTTCATTGAATTATCTACCAATATTGTGACCTGTACTTTGCGTACAAGGTTTTCATGGAAAGTCAGCTAGAATGATGGACGGACATCGTTAGATCGATTTACAATGTGATTTTGTGTCGATTGGTATAGTTTAAATCAGGACAAACTTATAATATCCCAACTTTTCTAAAGAAGAAAATGCTAAATTTTAAATCCTTCGAAAAATTCTGCAATCATATTATATTTCACTAACTTTTTTAAAATTTTTCTTCTCTCTTTATTTATTTATTTATTATAATATTGGATGAAATGTCATTACAAACTATATCCGAATTTTAAGCGAGCGTAGTAACAGATATTGGGATTCGAACTTGCCACCTTCACACTGACCGACTTACACTCCACCAACTAGGACTCCAGATTTTAATTTAGCGAAATGCTATTACGTTTAGAGCAAAATTAGAGCCATTATAGTTGTTAGTACTAGATTTATACGAGTACTATATTTGAACATAAGTACCCAGCAAAAAACGTGGAAGTTCTTCAAAAAGAGAACATTTTCACAACTTCAAAAGTTGAAAAAAGTTCATATTTTAAACGTTTTTGGAAGTTCTTAATAATTACTTCCAAAAAAGAGAAAAATAAATGAAT
>MINK01188363.1:5699-18950 GCA_001735545.1 Phormia regina
AAATCGACTCAAAAAGTGATTCTGAGTCGAACGGTATACTTTAAGGTGGGTGTAGGAAAATTTTTTCTCTGCGTTACAATATTTGTAGGGTATAAAAAGGTCAGAAAAGATTAAAAGTCACAAGAACGTTTTGATGTTAGTTTATCCTTTAAAAAGCAAAACTGCTGAAGAAATAGTAATTACTTATGAAATTAAGAAATTCTTTTGTTAATTATTTTTCCGTGAACTTTTGCTCATTCTAACTATAAAGTATAAAACTCAAATTCATTTCTTAATTTTTATATAGAAAAGTACATTTATTATTTATTATGTGAATTAATAATATACTGACAATTTAGGGTACCTAACTATTTAATAGTATTCATAAATGTAAACATTTTTTTCAATAAACATCAGAAACCACTACGCCAGCTTATAGAGTACCAAACAAAAGAAGCTTTATGGCAGTGATATTAGAACTTAAAATTTACATATACATGCATACAAATACAAACAAACAAATAAATAGAATAAAAATTCATATCTATCAGATACACACACGCATACAAAGTAGTACATAAACGCATACAAACACATATGTATGGTTTAGATCCTCTTAAATTTCGAAATTTTACCATTAATACCAACAACAACAAAAACAACAACAACAACAGCAGCAACAAATGCTATTTAGTATACTTATGTATGTCTATGAATATGAGAGTGTATATGTCTATATTTCCTTTTATAGTATTCGTCGTTGTAATAATTTTGTAGTATAAAATAGTGGTTGCTGATGTTGCGGCTTTAGTTTGTAGTAGATGCGGTTTTTTACTGCAAATGACTGTTGACGCTAATGTTGCTGTTAGGATTTCAGTTTTAGATCTTTAAATCACATTTTTTTTTTTTTTTTTTGCTTTCTATAGTACTTGGCTCTTATTTTTTTGCCAAATGTCAACCGTTAAATGTCATCAACGTTTTCCTATATGCATAGCATATATATGTATACTATACATATATAAAATTTACATTTGATTGGCCCTGGGTTGGAAATTTTCACTCCTTGCTCATTTTGTTCTGACTGCTTGTCGCTGTTATTGCAGCAACATTGCCATCATCATTATTATCTTCATCGTTGTAATCTTTCTTTGTCACATTCATATTTTGTCGCCGGTTATTTTTCAATAGTTAAGTTTGCTTCTTAAATTTAAATGTTTTTTTTTTTTCTCCTTGATTTCCATTACAACAGCTCCTTTTTCTCTCACTGCTGTATTCGTTGTTGGCTAAAAGATAAATTATGTCTGGCAATAGTCATAGTTTTAGTGTTGGGCTTTGTTCCGTTCTTTCTTTCTTTCTTTCTCTGCTGGCTGTGTAATGATATCATTCTTTTTTTTTTTCTATTTCCTGCCTCCTATGGTACCATTTTTGATATTCTCACTCCTGCTTTCGCTTTCATATCATTTCATTTTACTTTTGAAAATTCTGTATATGAATCTATTCTTTACCATTTGTTGAGAATGTAAATTTGCCTGCATATTTTTTACTTTGATTAATGTGCTGGCAAATATGGCCAGATAAAACAAAAAACAACTTAACAAAACTAGAGAAAAAAAGCAAAAAAAAAATCATAATAATGCTAAAGTAAGCATAAGGCACTAAAGCCTAACAATGAGTTGTGTTATCAACACTAGACAGATTCAAGGTGCACAAATGTACACACACATATGCATACACTTTTCATTCATTGTACATAAAGGTTTCCCGTACTTTAGCATAAATATGAGTGTATATATGTGTGTGTATGTGGCGTTAATGAAATCTAATTGAAAATACTTGAACTATAAACTAAATGGTTGGTAGTATTCTGCAAATGATGTTATAACCTTGGAAATTATAGTTTTTACTAAAAATGTGTAATTAAGTTTTTGTTTTTTTTTTTTTCTTTTGTTTTTGCCAATGTTTTCATTTGCAGACAATTAAAAAATGTGAATAAACTTTGTTTCTTCTTCTTAGTTTTTTTTGTTTTTCGAGAGAAATTAAAATTTTATTGTTATGCATTTAATTATACTTATAAGAAAAATTAGAAATTTAATTTTTTGGTAGAAAATTATATCATCATTTTTTTTTATTTATTGGCGTAAATTCTGAAATTTCTAACACTCAAAAGTTTTAGTTTAAGACCCAAAAATTTTAACACAAAAGTATGTGACTAATAAGTAATAATAAATTAAACAAGTGAGAATGTTATATTCGGCTCGGCCGAATCTATTATACCCACCATCNNACCACGACCCAGAATATATATACATGTTACACACGGAATGACAAAATCAATATACCCCCATCTTTTTGATGGTGGGTATAAAAATTGTACTGATATAAAAGTTATATATAAGAAGTTTTTTTTACAAAATAATCAGTCATCTCATGATAAAATGAAAAATTCAAATTCATCAATTTACTAAAAATATTTATTATTTTGCTAAAGTTTTTAATTACTATTTGTATAGTATTAGTCGGACAAAAAATATAATTTTACTTCAATAATATGTGTGAACAAGATGTTTCTTACTATTTACTACTTTTATTTCAAAAAAGGTTAGAAAAAAATTAAATACACGAATTAATACACAACTGCTTAATATAATTTTAGGTTTATTTTTATCACGTATTAATTCTTCTATAGGCTTATTACATACCCACCTTCAGAAAGTTTTACTTGTGTAACTCGAAAACAGTTTATCATATTTAGATAATTTAAACTTTAATAGTTGCCAACTTAAATTATATTTAAAATATTTTCATAATTATTTTTTTTTTTCCTAATATTTCTAAAGATCTTGGTTATATTCAAATAAAAAAATCGAGAAAATTTGAGCGAATTAAAAACAATGTTAAATTGGTCTGAAGAAAATGTCTCACTGGATCTCTGGATGTATTATTATCAACCTTTTTTAAAGCTCAATTTAGCTTCTATTTTTTTCCAAAAGTTCAAAAACTGCAACACAATACAGAGACAATGTGGCATTTAGTGACAGCAAAATAATAAAAAAAGAATAACCTGTGACTGATGTGACCATGATGGTTAAACGATTTTTTTTTTTTATCAGAATAGTGTTACAAATTTTAAATCATTCAGTTCAAATGTAATGCATCACATTATGTATATACCACTGTATTTAATACTTGTATTAACCAAAGGAAAACTGATATCAGATATGGCCTATAAAGGGTTCAAAATTAAGTTTCTGACCACCATATTATAATTCTGAAATAAATCTCTTTGGATTTGCATACACAGAAAAAAGTAAAAATCGACTTTAATTACGAAATTGCTTATATTATTTAATTTTTTAAATGATTTTGCTCCAATCGTCAAAATGATAATATTATTAACTACAACGATTGATTTTATTATTAGTTCTTTCTAATAAATAAATGTAGAAAATTTTTTTAATTTATTTTATTTCTATAATTTTATGGATAAATCTTTCAATTTTCTTTATAGTTTTCTTAAAGCTGCCAATTTATTAAAAAAATTTAAACCAATTAAAATGTTAATTGTATTAATAAATAATATAATCAAATTCCAATGCAAAAATGCAAAATAGTTTTATTAACAAAAAATATGAAATATTTTTTTCTGTGTAACATTTTGTATATCGTAGCAGAGGGGTGTACAATTGATATAAAAAAATGTTGAATCTCTTGCCAATTTTGTGAATCTCTTCCCATTTTAAATATTTTCATATAAAACTTAAATGTGGCATAGTTCCTGTTCAACTCCGATTTTTTTTTTTGGTTCATACAGATATTAGTGAACTTTATCAATATATTTATTTCTACCTCCACTTAAGATAAATTTATTTTGATTTCTTATTATTAATTGTAAAAAAAAAACAAACAAACAAACAATGTATTTATTCAACTGTAAAACTTTTCTGTTGACCAGTCAATTAAATCTTTAATATTGTGGACAATTACACAATTGAACTGAAAATAAAATAAAGGCAAATAACACACAATTAAGGGTAAGGAAACAATTCATTTATTACTTACCCATTGACTTAAATGTTGTAATTAATATTTTAAAATACTGCAAAATACAAAAGTAAAATTAGAGAGAAAAACAAAAAATAACAAATTAAGAAATTGAAACATTTAGAAAATAATCAAGTTGTGAAATAAAACAGAAACTGGGTTACAATTATAAATAAAATACGAGGAATAAACTTAAATGTATTTGCACTACAAGAACTGTTAAAGAAATACTTCAAAAAAATATATATATCAAGTTTTTTGCAATGGAAGTGAGGTTAGAAAAGAATAAATTCTTTGCTTAGTTTATTACTTTAGAATAGTTTCCTATTTCTATAAGGTTGACCGGACTTGTGGCAATAATAAAAGGGACTACGAATAAATTCAGCATATAGCGTAAACATGTAAGGGGTGTAGTTTTATAAGTCGTTTAAAAGAAACTGACAAAATTAATTAGGTTCGTTTCTTACTAAAATAACTTTAGTTAATGTGGAACAATTTTTTATATGTAATACTTATTTGAATTATTTAGAATCACTAGTGAAATGTTACGCTTACCCTCGTGTGTTTCCATATATATATATATATAGTACTTAGGTATAAGGTGAGAATGCCACTAAATATATTTCCTAACATCCGTTTGACCAACCATCCGTATTGTGTCTGACTACAGGACACTACATCCGTTCTTACCTTCCTGTAAAATGATTTCCTTTTTATATTTCTACATACATATATATGTACATATGCACTCTGAAATAAATATGTGCATGTGTTGTTTATAATACAATTGTTATTTCTATTTCTATTATGACTTCTGCTGCAACTACTACGAATACCACAACTATTCAATGATGACCAAGTAAATGTTTCATTACTTTATAGCACCAACAAAGGTAAAACACATGCATTTTTAATGAGTTCGTTTTTCACTTATTACACTATTTCCTATGTTGAAGACAATTTCAAATCATTCGTATTGAAAATTCGTTGAAAATTTTATCAAGTACTTGGTGTATTTTATTTCTATTACATTATTTTCCAATGCAAACAGAGAATAGTGTATGTGCGCACATTTACAATAACTTACAAATTTAAACTTATGTATGTATATGTATGTGTATATCTGTAGAAGTATATGTATGTATATAAATTTTTCAATAGTTTAGTAGATTTTTAATTGAAAACGATGTGGAAAATACTTTACTGCAACACAAGCATAACTGCAATTTGTTTCGAAAAAAATACTAATACATATAACTATATATATACGTATATGTGTGCATCATTGAATACACATACACATATTCATTTATACATTGGTAGAGTAAAAGAAAATTTCTCATTGCATTTACAATTGCAACCTGAAGCATTTTTCTATGGATGGTCGAATGCTTAGTGTTGGCGTTACGGAAGTGGAAATATACAAACACACGTACAATACAAACACTCATCGATGACTAAGAATACAAATATAAACACTTATGTATGTATGAAATGCAAGTTTTCATACGAATACAATTTATCCATGCATGTATTCGTTTAAGTTTATACCAATTGGTTGGAGTAGAAAATAAATTCTCATCAAATTTATTGGATAGTTTAATGTGAGTGCGTGTGTTGGTTGCACCGAAATTTATTTATTGGAACTGGACCCAGATTGATGCTTTTATTAGAGATGTTTTGAAATTTTATTTTGTTTTACCTTTGCGAAAACTAAATACAAAATACAATTAACAAATGCCGAAATGTGCACTGATATAAGCATTAATATGATTTTATCAGTTTATGTTGATTCTCGAAAGTGGACTTAACTTTGATTTTTTAATTTGCAAAAAAAAAAAAAAAATCAGTTACATCGAATATTAAGTTAATTTTAGCATTTGTATTTGATTTCTTGGAGAAGGTTTTATGTGCAAGCTATGTGCAGTATCTTATTAAAGATCCTTATTATTTCAGGAATAAAGTTTTAAAAATTTTTTTCCTTCATATTTCATACATTATGTAATAATAGTTCATATAATAATTATATTATTTTTTATTTCATACCTGAGGTAGTTTTTGAAACCCTGTGGACCTGCCCTGTTTGGTTCATCTAATCCTATCTCAAAATTTAAACTCGTTTCTATCACTGTATGAAATCAGATCAATAGTTCGGAAATTTCAGATTTATTTCCTTTAATTTTTTTAACATGAAAAAATTAAATAAAATATTGCTATATGTAAGGTATTGTGACATGTACTTTGTACTCATGATTTAGATGGATGGACTCACAGCCACATTGATGAAAGAACAATACCTTAACCGTATATGATGTTTGCATACTTTAAGGTATAATGGAAGGAATTTTGGATCATTTGGAGGCCTCCTTTGATGTAAGACAAACAATAATTGAGCTTATACACTCTCAAAACGCCCTAATTAATATTAGTAAAGATATATGTTTATTTTAATTTTAAAAAAATTATTGAAAAAACCACAATGTGTCAATGAGTAATATTAATCTATAGTAAATAATATTACTCATACGTAAAAGAAACCTAAACATATTATGGATTGTTACGGTAAATGTTTTTTAGTTTTATTACTTGCCCTTTATTTATTAGCTTTTATTATCGATTATACTTTATTACTAACCTAATACTAGTAGTTATTTGGTATTGTTTATATATTTTGTATGAACTAATTTCCTAAATTTGTTTGCTATTTATATTTTTCCAGTATAGTTAAGAGAAGCACTAAAATCACTTTTATTAAATTGGACTATTGATAAGTTTGCAGAAAAAAAAAATACAAAACAAAATCTAAAAGTAAAAAATGTTATTGCAGTAAATTTCAAATAATTATTGAGAAAGTTAATTAAATTTTATATTATTTTTTTGTTTGCTATTTTAATATTTAATATAAAATATTTATTAAGTAAATTTAAAAAAAATGTATGTATATATATATATATATATATATCATAAAACGAATCAGTAAGTGTTGCTACAATGTAAACTACTAGAATATTTAAAACTAAAATTTAAATAAGGAACATTTCAATAATTATCCTAAATATAAATATCAACAATTAAATTTCTTTTTAAAAGAAAAATTATTTATTTTATTAATTTCTATAAATTTTCACTTGTTGAAAAATGCCAATATTAAAGTTTTAATACTAATACTACAAACTAGTAATTTCAATTAGGAATATTGAAATCCATTATTTATTACTCAATTAAATATCCTCAGAAAACTTTTTATTTTATAAAAACAAGAAACAATATTCAATATGAAATATTGCAAAGTAAATAGAAAACAACAGGGAAAACAAGTTTTTAATAATCAACTATAATATTTATTTAAAGGTTTGTAAGTAAATATGTTTAATATAATTATGCAACTCAACACAAACATTAAAAATACTTACATCAATATACATATGAACTAAGTATTACAGACTTAATAGATATTGGTATTTTGTAAACCAACTATTATAACAGCGAACAAAATTAACTCAATTAACTTGTCCAGTATTTATGGAAAATGTGGAAATGTAAACTAAAAAAACAACATTTTCTTTGCTGGTTCATAATTTTCCCACAATTCTGAAAAAAAAGTTTCTAAAAGAAACCCTACAATGAAGACCATATAAATGAGACGTTGGCTCGTCTGTCGACCATCTATTATAGTACCAATATCATAACAACTCCCTTTAACACAAGTATGAAAAACCACTATAAACTACTAATTGTATCTATAACTAGACACACCACGAATACCAATACCGCTGCTGCCATGTAAAAGTGTTCTATTAGTCATTAATTTTGATTACGTTAACTAATTAATTGACTTTGGTGTGTAGCAACAAATATTACCACTACTACCGCTTAGGCAATAGTAACAAGAATGATGGGGTATAGGGTTGTTAGTGCAACAACATCAACATCAACAACAACAAAAACAAATAAGTATAGAGAAAGAAGTAGTAGAATTTCAAAGTTACCTTAGTTATTGTAATAAGGGCTAAGATCTTAGAAATTGGTATATTTATCTGACAAAAAGATATTATAAAAAAATAAAATTTTTTACGATTTGTCATCTGGTTTTGTTCAAATTTGGTACACATATAAACTATAGCATCATTTAAATTTAAACATAAAATATAAATCCATTTGGAGATCTCACGACTTTTAATTGAAAAAAAAAATAAGGAATCAAAAGTCGAATAAATGTGTCACCAAAAGTTGTTATAAGATTTTAAAGATTTAAATCGCCTGTAGAAGGTAATTTCCTCCTCTTTAAATGTAGTAATTTAAAAATAGTATAAAAATAAAAAATGTATTCATAATGCAAATTTAACTCTAAAATGCATTTTTCAAACACTTTTGTTTTTTAAGTATTAACTATTTTTAATGTTTTTGATAAAAAAAAAATCACCTCTTTATATGCGCCCATTTCTAGGGTGGTCTGTAAAAACCTCCCTTGCAATGAATAGTTAGAAATATTGCTAGATACAATCAGCATTCAGTTGATATGTAACGGTTCCATTACTTTAGAATATATCATTATAACTTAAGTTCAGTGTGTACGATTGATATAAATACTACACCAAATATAAGTGAACTAGATGAGATTTAACAAGATAAATAATAATCTGTTTTCACATTTTTTATCACTTAATTACTTTTTTATGGTCATGACTAATGACATCATATTATTTAGCAGTTAAAGCCAAGACTAATTTGTCCAATTCAGAATATAACCCAAGAACCATTTGCACAATTTTAATGAAGTCGAGCTATTTTTTATACTCAACATCACTAAGGTGGGGGTTATATTGATTTTGTCAGTCTATATCACATTACTTTGAAGCAGAAAAAAACTTGAATTGATTTGCATTGATTTTAATGAGAAAAATGCAGTCAAACGAAGTGGTTCATAGTGTACGTGTGAAGCAGCGTTGTTTAAGCAGCATTTGTAGTTTAAACTCGTGAATCAAGAATATTGAAAATTGCCCATCTCTGGTCTATATGTAATGTGTCAAAATAGGCATTTATTATATATATATTTTCTGAGTCCTGGTTCGATTCTCAATCGGTCTAGATATGACCGTACGTCTGTTAAAAGCAACAAGGGCACGAACGGGACAACCTTATATGATGCAAAATGGGTTAATAAACCAAACTTAATGGCCAAAGTACTGAAATACAGTGTATCCGTTGTAAATCAAAAATTGGTGTTATCCGTTCAATTTACCGCTCACCTCACATATACGGGAAAAAGTCAACGAAATGTCAAGTTGGAAAAAAATGGCCGAGGTCCACCCACTCCCATCTAATGTAATATTTGGAAAACTTGATGGTGGATAATATAGATTCCACCGGGACGAATATAAAATTTGGGCTTGTTTTATTTGCTTAATAATTTCAAAGTTAAGGATAAAACTTTCAGCGTTTCTTAATAATTATAATAATAATATTATTATTATTATTATTATTATTATTATTATTATTATTATTATTATTATTATTATTATTATTATTATATTATTATCCATTCTAGAATTGAAAATATGTGGCTACCTAATGGCGGGGCAATAGAAGATATGCTTGATAAGTGATAGATGAAACTGTTGAGCAGGAGAGAAAAAGGTACAGTCGATCAAGCACTATGCACTGTTTGGTTGGATAAATCTTCCTGAAATTTGGCATTTATTATGACAAATTTATTTATGCCAAATTTCATTAAAATATTTCAATTTTTAAGGTATTTTTGAGTGTTAAAACTCTACTGGAGAACATTTGTATGGGGGCTAGGTGAAATAATGGGCCGATCATTACCAAAATCCATATGCCAAAAAATCATATGTACTTAATTTCATCAAATTAGCTCTAAAATTGCGACCTGTACTTTGCGCAAAAGCTTTACATGGACAGCCAGACAGTCACCAGACAAGCGGACATGTTTAAATCGACTCAAAAAGTGATTCTGAGTCGAACGATATACTTTAAGGTGGGTGTAGGAAGATTTTTTTCACTGCATTACAATATTTGCACAAAAACATAATACCCCAACAGTGTTGCCAGTTCCTTGAAGCCAAAAACGGCTAAATTTTCAACAAATATTGGTTAAAATAGCATTTTATATTGTTGAATTTACTTTTTATTTGACTTGATATTTTACCTATTTTTCTCGCCAAGGTATTTTTACTTAATTGTAGGTATAAATGGGTATTTTCTCTTAACTGCGAATAATACAAAGATTTGTGTTTTAAAAGTACTTTGCATATTTTACTAGAACAGAAAATTTTAATATTTTCCTTTTTCAAACGCTTTTTTTTCAAGAAATTTAAAAAACTCTGGGCATTATCAAAGGCTAACACACATCTTAGAATTGAATTATTTATTTGGCACATATAGTACGAGTTTAATTTATCTTCTTCCTTTTACAAGTAAAAGTTCTTTTAACGTCTACATACAAATTGCTGTAATGGTATTTGTGATATTGAAGCCTTTATAAGGAAAATCTAAACGACTCTCAATATACAGGCCTTTAAGCAGAATGTTTTTCATCCTTAATTTTATCTAATCTTATTACACCACGTGACAGTCATCTTCACTCATGAAAAATCGATATCATGCAATATTACAAAATTTTTTTATATTTCAGGGACTCATAGCTTTCATTTGATATTCATTTTGGTTGGGATTTACAAAATGTGTGAAATTAACGTTCGAGAGAAATACTTAGTATGTGTGAGCTCGATTTATTTTGAGAAATTTTCTTTTAGTTAAATAAGTTTTGGAATAGGACTGGAGATTTTATATTAACAAGAAGGAGACTCTGTTTTATTATTTTCCCGCTGAAATATGTGGGCGTATCGGTGGTAATGGTCATGGATAATTCAACCAATACACATACATACATACATATATACTTTGCTATTTGGTACAATTATTATTGCAAAACAAGTATATATGCAACATACTCATTATACTCTTTCATATTTTACATATTTAACAGTATGAGTATTTTCCATAGCTACAAGTTTCTTATATAAATAGGTGTGGGTAATTGGAAATTATTGGTGTATTGACCTGTAATTTAAAACACGTTCCCTTATAATTCAATTTTAATGCAAAACTATGAACTATAAAAACGAAAATGCAAAAACTCATCACAAATGAGTTTATTCATATTTTCGCTGTCCCTAAGGTATTCTTGCCACTTTAAAAGTATTTGTTCGTTTATTGCCACCATTCTTTTTGTTAGTTAAGCTTAGATGTTTTCTCTAATGCCAATACTATTTTTATTATAACCACAACCATGTAACCAGTTAACCATTTGTTTACTATCTAATATCTGCTAACGTATCTTATGTTATGAACATGTAAAAGTGTATATTAATTGTTAAACAGTTTTGCGGTTTTAACGTGTTGGAATATTTGAATATGAATGGTGGTGGGTGTGTTGTCGTGGCATGTCAGCTAATGATGTAATATTTAAATTATTTATGCTAAAAACAAATATACAGTATGGGGAAGCTTTTAATCGAATTTCTGTAATTAATTAATTTAATATTTAAAAAATACAATATCTTGTGGTAAATAAATATAGTTGGTTTATTAATGAAAAAGTTTGTATTATATTAGTGATATACGAATGAAAAGTTCAATATTATTATTTTGAAAGCACGTTAAGTTTATAACATAATAAATTTTAGTCATTTATATTAATATATATATTTATTTTAAAAAAATTTAATTTTAAAATGTAAAAAAATAGAACATATACAGAAAAAAGTAAAAATCGACTTCCATTACGAAATTGCTTATATAAATTAATTTTAAATTGATTTTGCTTCAATCATCAAAATGATAATATTAATAACTACAATAATGAATTTTATTATTTTTTTTTTATAAAAGTAATGAGCTGAAAATTTTTGAAAATTTATTTAGATTTCTTTTATTTCTTTAATGAATGAATAAATCTTTAAATTTTCTTTATATATTTCTTAAAGCTGTCAATTTATTAAAAAAATAATTTTAAACCAATTAAAAAGTTTATTATATTAATAAATAACAAAATCAAATTCCAATTCAAAGTTAATTAATTATTTTATTAACTAAAAATGTGAAATATTTTTTCTGTGTAAAAAAATATTTACTTTAAAAGGATTAATCCATAGATTAACATAGATTGATAATCAAAAAATCCAAAAACTAAGAATGAATTAATAAACATTTTCATTGAAAACATAAGTGCTTGTAGCACACGAGCTTTTATTAAGTAATTTATTTAATATTAAATAAATTTAGAAAATAGTTTAAGACATTTGATTTAATTGATTGGAGTTTTCCAATATGTTCAATAATTCATGTTAAGTTAGCTTTATGTTAAATTAAAAATCTTATTAAATGTTCAAAAATATTTATAATCAGCTTTCCTACAGTTCGTACATATGCATCTAGTATTTAAAATCAAATATAAATATATACACTTAAGGAAAAAAATCATCTTGAAGTATACTTCTTGTATTTACTAGTCTTGTACTTGATTGAGTAACATACTTCATTAGTAACATATAACTAGTAGATACAAAATATCATATAACAATTTCAGATTTCTAATGAAAATCCTTACAGCAAATACAGACAGTTACAACGTGTATATGTATATATGTATGAATGTTGCCTTGAAAGGCTACTTCAAATTGATTAAATGATATTTAAGTGAAGTGGTTTCTCAATAACTCTACTAAGTTTCTTTTATTTATTGTAGAAGCCAATAGACAATAAATAACTTAAAAAGAAAATAACTTAAGAATTTTATTTGATTTAATATTAAATAAATCAAAATAGCCTTTGTAGTGGCTGGACATTTCTTTTAAATACCCTGAAAATCTAATAACTATTCCACTCAATATCTGATGTCATCAAAAAAAAAAATAAGCCAGCACTTGTTATATGTTTTTTTTTTTTTTTTTTTTCATGGGTAATTCTGTCCATTTTGTTTGAAGTTTTTAGCACAAGTTGTTAAACAAAAGAAATTTATGGCCACCGAAATATATAAAGAAAAGTTGTCGATAACTATAGTTATTTACACATTCATAAATCAATATGTTTTGAATTGTGAATTCTGCCTAGTTTTACTTTTTATGGGTCAGAAAAACACTTTGAACTCTGCATGTTGTTTATCCGGTCACACTGCAAATTGATACATATCAACATTTTGGATCTATT
>MINK01188364.1:0-15782 GCA_001735545.1 Phormia regina
AGAAAAGACACACGGGAAGATAAAAAATCAATATGTGGTGAAAAATTTAATAAATTGTCCATTATAAGACCAAGCCATTTCATCTTACCAACAAATTCTACAGGAACATTATCAATCTGAATCTTAACGTTACTAGTACTTTCTAATGATAATGATAATTTTATTTTTAATTCCTGTCTGTTACTTTGTTTTGGAGCTTTAAAAATAAAAATCTGTCTACTGCATAAAATAAGATGTGAGCCACTGTATATCTTTAAAACCAGCTGAACACTTTTTGATAGTAATCTTTGTAACATGTCTTTACATATGTTTAACCAATATTTAAAATTTTACTAACCTTTTGAAAGTAACTTATCAACTTCATCTTCTTTGGTAGAACTTCTCTTCAATTGTACCACAATTTGTTCCGCTGGTTTTACGAGAGTATCAATAGAAACATCTAAAATAAAGAAATTAATGGATATTATTACAATTTAAAAATATATGTATATAAATTAATATTACCTTGTGCAATCATAGACTCTTCCTTAACCAACAAATCTAAATTATCAGCTGTAGAAGCAGAAATATCTTCTGTAGCAACTTTAATATCATTATTTTTGTCTTTCGCATCAGCCATAGAGTCTTTCTCAATATTTTCTGCAATATTATCTTGTTTCTCTGCTGAAGCAAAATCATCCTCTGTAGTTAAAACATTTTCTTCAACTACTGGTGTTTGTTCGGAAACCAAAGTTTCAGCTGTTGTTGTTACTCTATTTTCGTCTGAAGGCAAATTATCTACCTCTGATGTGGTATCTTTTGTCTGCTCTGCAGGTATTTTCTTCGCCTCTTCTGTAGACGAATCTTTTATAAATTTATCTCCAGGTATAACCTCTTTACTATCCTCACATTTTTCGGTTTTCTCCGCTAACACTTCTTTCTCTGTAATAGCCATTTCTTCTGGAATATGCACACTTTGTTCTGATGTCTTAAGCGGTGGTATTGAAGTATTAGTAGAAGCAGCATCTGAAGTAAATGTTCGACGTTTCTTTTCTTCAACTTGAACTACTTCCGCTGATGGCTCTTCTTCTTCTATTATAACAGCACCTACAACTTTATCTATTTCTTCTGGTATAACCATTCGTTGTTCCAATTGTTTTCTGGGCGTTTTAGCTCTTGGGGTTTTGGATGTGCTGGGCTTAGGAGTCTCATCGTCAAGAGACATTGAAGGTCTACGTTTAGTTATTGGTTTTGGTGTTAATGGTGTTTCGTTAACAACTGATAAAGAGGCACGTCTGGTGGTTCTTTTCGTTGGAGTTAATGTTGAGGTCGACTCGGCTGACATAGAAGCGCGTCTAGCACTACGTCTGGGAGTAAATGATAACTCAGTTGTTGCTAGAGGTGTTTCAGCGGATTGAGAAGCACGTCGTGTACTACGCCTTGGGGTTAAACTGGAAGCATTTTCGATTTTCTTTTTAATAGCAATAAGCTGTGTAGATTTTTCATTATCTTCAGATTTAATTGTTTGCACTTCATTAGAAATATTTTGGTCTTGTTTTTTGTCGGAGTCTGCAGTGTCGGTGGCTTTAATAGGAGCTTGACATTGGGAAAGATCTTCATTTTCAACGTTTTCTGATTTAGTTTCTTGATCAGTTTCTTTTTGAATAATTTCGGTTTCTTGCTTAGGACCTTGACTTTGAGAAAGATCTTCATTTTCAACGTTTTCAGATTTAGTTTCTTGATCAGTTTCTGTTTGAATAATTTCGGTTGCTTTTAACTCAACATTTTTCTTATTGGAATTGTCTTCATTGTCTGAAAAAATAATTTCTGTAGTTTTAGTCTCCTGATTTTGAATGGTTACTATTTGTTGTTCATCAAATTTGTTCTCATTCTGTACAACGATATCTATTTCTTTTGTTGCTGACATTTTCTCAGTTATTAACTTATTATTATCATCGATCTTCTTAGTGTTTTCTGTCTCAGAAACAATATTCTGTGATGATTTAATATGTTTTTCCTGGCTTCGATTTGAAGTTTCAAGATCTTCATCATTTTCAATGACAATATCTGATACTTTAGCTTTAGACTTTTCTTCAGTATTCAAATCGGATTTTTCTTCTATCGCAATATGGTCTACAGTACTGGAAACAATTTTTTCAGAATTGTTTTCATTTTGAATAACGTTTTCAGTTTCTTTTAATTCTTGCTCTGCAGCTTTAATTTTATTTTGTTCGCTTTCACTTATTTCAGACCTTTCTTGAGCAACTGACTCGGTATTTTCTTCTTTAGAAATATTGTCTTCAGTATGGGAAATAATGTTTTCAACAATCCCTTCATTTTGTACGATTTCAGTTTCTTTAACATTTTCACTATTTTGTTCGACTATTTCACATTCTTTAATTTCCGATATATCTTGAACAATGGATTTATTATTATCTTCCGATTGGGAAATAATGTTTTCGGATATTAAATTATCTCGTTTTGTACATTCAGCACTTTCTTTATTTTCTTCAATAGGATATTCTTTTTCTTCCGAAATATTTTCTTTTTGACTTGGTGCCTCTTTCTTATATTCTTCTAGATCCTCCTGAATGTTCTGGTCACTAGAATCTCTCACAGATTTCTGTGCAGGATCATTCAACTCTTCGGGAACTTCTTGTAGTTTATTGTCTTCGCTAATAATAGAAATCGTTTCTTCTGTTGTTTCTTGTGTAAGTTTTTCACTTTCGAACTCTTCTGTTAGTGGTTTATCACTCTCTTGTGTTGCTTCTTCTAGTTCAGATAAATGTTTTTGCTTAATTTCATCAGATTTATTAAGAACATCTTCGATTTCTTCCAGCAATTTGTTGGTGTTTTCTAAATCATCGTCGATGTTATGTTCAATTATTGTTGTCGGTTGCTCAGAACGGGAGGATTGTAATTCTTCTATTATTTCAGAATTAACCACTTGCTCCTTTATATTTTCTTCTAAAATTTCTTCAATAACTTGTTCTGTTTCTTTCAATTTAACTTCATTTGTATTAGAATTAGATTTCTCAGATGTTTCTATTTCCTTAACAGTTAAACTTTCAGATTCTTGTGTGATATTGGAAACTTCAACATTGCCTCTATCTAAATTTTCGACAGTTTCTGATATTTTGCACATTTCGGATTCTTTTGTTATTTCGTCGCTATCTTTCTCTATTTGCTTCTCTGAATTTTCAGTAGTTTCCAATATTTTCGAGACTTCAACTTCTTTCGTTTTTTCTTCAACATTTTCTTTCACAATTTCTTCACTTTTAACTTTATCTTCTATTGAAGATCCCTCTAAAGTAATATCTTCATATAAAGGTTGTTTGCTCACATTTGTTTCTTTTTCTATTAATGAACCTTCTAGCGTTATATCTTCAACAATTGGCTTGTATTCACTTTTTTGGTTCTTCTTTTCATCAACATCTTGAACATCTGAAGACTTTATGTTTGTATTACAAATTTCAGTTTCAACCGTTTCCGCTTGAGGCATTTCGTTTGCTTCTCTTAATTCTAATTCATTATCATCTTCTGCTTTATTTGAAATTTCTTTTTCTTTTTCAATATCTTCATTTAGTACATTTTCGCTGTTAGAGGTTTCTATGATTTCCACGACAGATTCTTCCCCAAAACCAGTTTCGAAGTCTAAATTTTTCTCATTTTCATTTTGAGTTATTTCCGTTATTTCCTTTGATTTTACTGCATTTTCGTTTTTATTTTCTTCTGCAATTTGTTTCACAACCTCAGCGAAACTCTCCTGAGATTCAGTTTGTTTCACAACCTCAGAGAAACTCTCCTGAGATTCAGTTTGTGAAGATTCTTTTGGACTATCAGGGATTTCGATGGTTTTCGTCAATTTATTTTCTTCTTGTGATTCCTGAGAATGATTAATTATCTCCGCAAAGCTTTCTTCTGTTACCATAGGTTTTTCTTCATTTTCCTCTTTTACTGTTGCAAATGCTTCTTTATTGCTTGTTTTAATATTGTCTTCACCTTCACTTCGGCTATTGTATTTAGTCAAATCTGTAACTTCTTCTACATCCAACGGTATTTCTATGGTTGTGGGTTCCTTCTCTGTTGACTTTTCAGTTTCATTTGTTTCTTTCGATTCTTTTTCTGGTGAAAAAGTGGCATCTTTTGGCTTTTCTTTTCGCTTATCCTTATCGGTATTTTCTTCCTCATCCGAGTCGATAATAAAAGTGCGACTAAGATCATTTACTTCGCAACTATCTGCCGTCTTTTTATCTGCAAATAATACAGCTTTCCGTTCCGGTTTTTTTGCTGACTGGACTTTTCTATTCTTAAGAATACTGGATGGTGGCTGAGGAGGTGTTTTTGCCGCCGTCACCATATTACGTGATCTGGCTGATATGGGTGTGACGCACAAGGATTTACGAGCTCTGGACACTAGGCGATCACTCATGACTTGTTGAGGAGATTTTTCTTTAATAGATGTAATTTTAGAAGTAGATGCAGGCAGTACAATTGATCTACGAGCTTTGGATATGTGAGAAGATAATGGTACACCTCCTACAGATTTGCGCACCTTATGTAGTGGAGAAGTTTTGCAGGCAGCACGTGTCTTTAAGGCAGAATTATTACTTGCACCTGAAACTGGCGTTGAAGTGGGCAAAGCTCTGGCTGCAGCAATGGGATTAAGAGAAGAACGCCTAGAGATTAATCTGGAAGATGTTGAAGAAGAAGCTGGTGTCAAACTGGTGCTAGTAGTAGGCGAATCAAAGCGACTTCTCGAAGAAATACTTTTACGTGTAGGAGTACTCATACTATGCCTTCTGGGTAGTTGTGAATTACTTTCATCTCCAGTCGAAACTTGTGGAGTAACCGGAGTTCGTAACAAAGCTAAATTACTACGTAAAGGAATACGATTTATAGATTCTCTACGTGGTGTTGTAGTAGCAGTGTTAGCATTTCTTTGTGGTGTGGTATTTTGCTTTTTGGCACTGGTTAAAAGCGCTCGTTTCATTAGAGATTGAGGCGTTCTCTTAGGAGTACAGGCTCCCGTTCTTGTTTGCGATTTTATGGGAGTCGTTAGTCCAGTGGCACTGCCCGGTGTGATTCCCATATTAGAACCATCACTTGTTACCTCAATGATACTTGAAGTATCTGTGGAACTGCTAACACTTATAACAGAACTGGGTGTTTCTAAAGGACTATTGCTGGCCTCTGATAATGCAGGTGTAGATGGCAGAGCAGATAAACCTAATTGTTCTTCTGATGACAATTTACTACCACCAGCAGATTTGTCGCCAGCAATTTGTGTAGGATTTTTCTTGGCAGAAGCTTTCAAAGCTGATTTCAAATACGGACTAGCCGGTCTTAGTTTATTGGGTGTAGTTAAATCGATTAAATGCATAGAGGAATTTTTAAGTACTTTTGAAGAGGCAGTTGAAATACTAAATGATGTACCACCCTTTTTCGATGTTGAAGGCGTATGAAAAGTGATCAGTTCTTTATCATCTTCTTCCGCCTGATCATTTTCATTCAAATCACATTTTGGTGTGCTATAAACACTTTTCGGCGTTGCGGGCGTTTTAGTGACCAGCACTTTAGGTTTAACAATGGTCGCAAATGATTTTTCAATTTTAACTCCTGTTTCACGTGGTGAAAATGAAGTTATCACTACATCCGACTGATGACACATAGTTAATAGTTGTTTATTTTTCTTTTGGGTACTTTTGTTTTCCTTATCTTTTGTACAATTAATTAAGTTCATTTTAGGCGTCTCTAATAGAGCTGTTGTGGACTTTTGGGTTTCATCCTTTGGCTCTGGAGTTACACTACGATTTGATTCTATAATATCATTAGATTCTATAATTTCTGTAGTTTGAGTCTCAAGTTCATTTTGACATTTATTTGTTTGTTTGACCTCTTCTTCGTTGGTGTTTTCATCATTTGAATCTGATGATGTGTTTCCCTCTTCATCCGATTGTATACAATATGCGAAACTTTTCATGGAAAATCGAAATTTTGTTTATGTTAATAAATATACAGATAGTTTGTGCGATAAAAAGTTTAAATTGAAAATTTATTTAAATAATAAAATAAGCAAAAAGTTTTCTCTGAATGGACAAAATAAACTATATCAGTTTTATGAGCATCATTTGGTAGGAATAAAATTCTATTTTAAATATCAAAAACTTTATATTTTCTTCAAATAAACCCCTAATTGATGTGATAACTATATTATTGTAATTTAAAGTTGGCCATAATCGTTCATTTTACTGTTTCGTTCAAAATTGCAAAATGATTCAGTGCGAATGTATAGACAACAAATAAACCAGAGTCTGAACGATTAATGTCTGAACGAAGAGACAACAGATTAAACTGAAACCAAATGATGTTTCATTTGTTTCTTACAAAACTTTATTAGAAAAATGAATGGATAGGAATAAATATAAATTGTTTTTTGAAATTATTTATGAAAGTATAATAAAAATATACTTATTAAGATTTGTATTGTATGTATTTATTATAAATTAAATAACATTTTTTTAAGAAATTTAAAAACAATGCAAAAATTAACGATATTAATCATAAATAATGAACGTATCAACACATCGTTCATTTTACAGATTCGTTTAATTGAATCGATTCGTTCATGAAAAACACAACTCTATTGTAATTAAATACAGAAAATTCATTTGCATTAAACTTACATAAATTCTAGAAAATGGATTTATATAATCATATATAATTATGAACTTACTTGTGAACTGTAAATCGTTTAGGTAATTCTCGATGAAGCTGAAACGAAAATAGATATTGTTTTTAAATATATACATTTTCGGTAATAAAATGGAATAATCTAACAATATTAAAATTCGTATAAATAAAATCCATATGTACGTTCTTATTAAATTCACATTGATCGTCAAAAATTTTTTAGCTTTCTACGACATTAAAGATTTATCTTACCCCAATGAACAAAACGACATTATACCGAAATTATCTAGATGATAAAATTTATCGTATGTATTACAAAAATTACCTAGCAAAATATATTGGAATATACTGAATACTAAGTAGCTGTCCTGAATTGATTATTTCAAATCAAATCTTTTAAGTAATTTATAATCGTATTAAATAAAAATAATTATTTATAATAAATATAAATCTAATTCTCACAAGGATTTTAAAAATATATATTTTTGAATATTTTTTAATGAAGCCGTTGATTTTAATTTATTAAAATATTTATTTATTTATATTATAAATGTTAAGATATATAGTTTCACTAATGAAAAATGAATATCAAAAATTCAATATTTCATTGCATGCCCTTCAGTGACAACCACGTATAACATTTATTGATGTTTCACCAAAATTGGAACTCGTTAGGATTCATTAGCATTTGTGAATTTACTAATGAATAGTATGCTCTTTTTTTGTTGGGTAATTGTAATATTTAGACAAATAAATAAAATAAAATTATTGGCTTAATATGGCTTTTTATATTGCTGTGAAATCTTTTAAATAAAAATAAATAAATAAATAATTTAATCGCAATTTTATTAATTTTCCTTAATTAATTGCATTATTTACACTACGAATGAAAACAAATTAAGTTTATGGAGAACTTATCTTTTTATTTGTGACTTATCTATACACAAAACTTGTACTTCTAATGCTGTGAATTAAGTACATGCAAATCAAGCTGTTTTGGGCAGTGGATTATTATACAATACATAAAAACCTTCATGGCCAGTTATACATTTTTTAGGTTATCCTTTATCTATGTTCTATTCTCTTTCTCTGTTTTCTATTTCTTAAAGGGATCACAATGAACCAATCTGGACAACTTAACTAAGATTGTCCTGAATTTTTTGGTTGACAATACAATGAAAACTTTTTCGAAACTCAACATCTTGGAGGAAGACATCGTAAAACTACCCAAAGACAGGATAATCTGATAGCAAGAGAGTTTAAGAAGTGCCCAAACATTTCTCCTCGAGAGGTAGACAATAATATAAAATTGGAAATTAGTACTCGAACAGTTAAACGCTGGGCAAATGAGGCTGGTTTCAGTTGTTATCGTCCTGTCAAAAAAACCTCATATTTCAATTTACCAGAGACAAGACAGACATGTAATCCAAATTTAATTTAAAAGGCAGCGATGGGAGAACATTTGTAAGACAAAAGGGGAAAGAGGTTGAACCCAAAATATACTAACAAGACAGTAAAGTTTGATGGTGGCAATATTAGGGTCTGGGGATGTTTTTCAGGCCAAGGTATGGGTCCAATTCATATTATAATAGATACTAAGACTGGTATAGGATACAGAACAATTTTAAACGATGTAATGTATCCATACGCTGAGGAAAATCTATTAGGAAATAGTAGATTCGCAAATACGGACTTTAAAATTCCCACCAAAAGGACAGATTTTATTTGGCTGCGGTTATAAGCGAACGGCCGAAATATTTTCAAAATAAGACTATTTGGACTCTTTAACATTTGGTCTTCAAATGCAACAATCGTCGTTGTGAAGCTAAGTACTCAAAAACATAAGGATACCCACAAATCCTGACTTATTCAAAACTTCAGACCAAATTTTGTTAAGATAAATACCTAAGTTCCATTGATTTTGTCAATGACAAGACAGACATGTAATCCAAATTTAATTTAAAAGGCAGCGATGGGAGAACATTTGTAAGACAAAAGGGGAAAGAGGTTGAACCCAAAATATACTAACAAGACAGTAAAGTTTGATGGTGGCAATATTAGGGTCTATTTTGAATTTTGTTCCATTTATAAAAAATTAGGAAAAGTTTCCATTGTATTGTCAAAAACTGTATATTTTTGTATAAACATGTTATTTTATATATTTCGGGCATTTTTCAAAATATATTACAAATTGTCTATCCTATTACTTTTGAAGAAAACAAGAGAAAGGGTTAACTACCCCTTTTAGATCCAGAGGCTAAATTTTATGCATTTAGTCCCCAAAATATAAAATTTACGAACCATTCGTTTACCGTTAAAATTAAACAATAATAGACCGGAAATCTCAAAATATTATTTGTGTCACTAAAGAGTAAAATGAATGCATGTACATATCAATAGTATTGTGTAAGATCTTTACAATCATACCAAAAAATATAATTAACCATGGAAAATATCCAAACTATTCAAAATAAATAAAATACTATTCAAAATAAAATCATTCAAAATTTTACTAAAATTTTCATTTCACGAGAATAAAAATAAATTTGATATTTTTTGCTCAATATTAATTAGATGTCGTTTTTCTATCATGTTGTAATTGTTTTAACAAAAAGTTAAGAATTATGTATACTGTCCATCGAAAAACAACTTCAATCAACTTCAAAATAATAGAATTTGTGTCTTCAATATTCATTATAGTTTTGCTATTAATTTAAATACACATATACTTTCTAATGAAGTTTAAAAAATTGAATATGATCAACTGTTATTTTAAATATAACATTTTTAAGCGATTTAGTCGTTTACGGACTACATTATATTATATTCAAAATGTATATTTTACTGTAGCAAAGCGATTTTAAAAATAATACAGAATCCTTAAAGTAATAATAAATTATTTTGTTAAATATTAAACATAAAATTTATTAAAGAAAAATAATTGGATTTGATTTATTACTTTTATTTTTATGCAATAACAACTATACAGATTGCAAGCGTGTACTTATTTATACTTGCCATTCTACGTACATATATACATACATATGTATTTTTAATAATTGTTTAATATTGTTTTGTCTATATAGTATTGAAGAAGACTTAAAAATTTAAAATGCATACCTTAAAATCTGGACAAGAGTTTGGCGGTTGTTCTGGTATACCAATATGTTTTTGAGGCGTTGAAGCGGCTTCTCTGGGTAAATCTTCAAATTCATTACTTGAACTTTTCGGAAATAACCACAAATATTCTTTATCCAATATGGATAATTTCGAATTGTTTAATAAGATGCGTTTGATTTCAACAGCAGAGCCATTAACTAAAATGGGTTTATCGGATGATAAATTACGTATGGTTACCTAAAATGAAAACAAGAGACACACACACAAACATACAGTAAAAAAATATACGTAAAAGGCAAGACAAGAAAGAAGCAAAAACCCAAAAAAAGAAACAACATAAAAAAGTCAATTGATTTAAGGACAGCTGCACAACTTGGGAATGGGTGAGAGCCACCATTAACGTAATGAATTAAATGTACTTACCCTACCAAATGCATCAGATTCGATTTCACAATGAACACCTTTGGCCCGTTCGTCGACTAAAACAAAATCGCAACTCACATAATAACCCACGGTAAATTTTCGGCCTTTGGCCAAAACAATTTCACCATGATTACCGGCTTCATCTAGACATATGAATTTTGCGCCTTCCAGTGACATCTTTTCAATGGTGGTTAAGTGGCTTTAGTAGATTTCACAACATCCAACATATAAGCGGCATAAATAATTCCTGTTTTAGTTTTTGTAATATTCTTTAATAGATTTTACTCCTCCTTCTTTTCACTTCACCACCGCTGCAGATGCTTGATTAAACACAGGATTTTTAAGTTTTTTTTTCTGTTTAATTTCTGTGTATTTTCCTGTTTTTTACATTTCCTAATATTTGTTTGTGTGAGTTTTATGCCGCATTAGCAAAAAAAAGGAAGCCGTCAATGGAAAAAAAAAAAAAAGATTTATTCACTGGGTATAGAAAGTTTGTGTTTCTTTGCAAAAAAAAAAAACATGAAAATTAAACAATTGATTTCTGCTATCTACTAATTTTTCACAACTTATGATGCTTCAGTTTTTTATATTAGTCTTGATATTAATGTAATATTTTAATTAAAATCAATTAATTTATTAGAAATTACTTTTTTCTGTATGGGAATTTTTTTCTTTTGATTTTCCTTTATTTTTCTGGACACAAAATTCAAGCGAACGAAAAGGGACGCGCTCTCGCCGCAATAAACTCTCGTTTGTAATTGATGTTGTTGCTGTTTTACAATGTTGCTTTGTGTTTTGTTCGTTTGAAATATTTAAATAAACAGTGTTGTATTTAAGGAAAACAAACACAAAATATGACACTTTTAACTCACACAAAACTCATCAAAATTTGATTATTTATCAATATATTAAACTTGTTAATAATTTACTGAGACAGTTTTATCAGCAGCTGTATTACATTATAATAAAATTATTAATATTTTTATAACAAATACAACACTGTTGACATTTTCTTGCTTGTTCTTCAAAACATTCACATTTCATTGGTATCTTGCACTAAACTTCCAATTTTTGGTGGTGCCAAGTTTCTATTCCATACAAATTATCAAAAATACGAACACTGTTTTTAAATACATTTTTAAACAGCTGTGCTCAAAGCCAGAGACATGCCCCTGGTTGTTTTATAGGAGGCTGAATCGAGCCGTCGATTAATTGTAAAAGGCGCCGCCGTGAAAATTCGGCTTAACATGACTTTAATATTTTCCTTGAATGCACATTGAACAAAATGTTGCATGTTTTGTTCTTGTTCGCACGCCGTTGTTTGGACAGCCATTGCTGCTATTGAACGTCATTGTTCATAAAATAAAAGGCGCTTAATATAAAAGCATCGAAGTGACTCGAACGGCCAACAAAAAATTATTTTTTGTTCGGCAAATCTTCAGTCCACTCAAAACAAAATGAAAAATTACGCTTGTTGCTCTGCTGACATTTTGCACATTCCGGCCGGCTAACAAACGATGTTGAGCCGCCGCCGGCTCGACCGTCTTTTAAATTGTTCGGCGCAGGTCTACGGCTAAAAAAACAAAAAACCGGAAAATTTTCGCATTTTGTGTTATAAACAATAAAAATTATTTTCGTGCAAACACCATAATATAAAATTTAAAGAAAATGGATGCAGATTCAGCACGTAAATCCTGGGAATTAGAGAATAATATAAAGACCTTGCCCTCTTGCGATGAAATATTTCGTTATGATGCTGAGCAACAAAGACAAATTTTGGATGCTAAACCCTGGGAGAAGGACCCCCATTATTTTAAGGATATCAAAATTTCAGCTTTGTCCTTGTTAAAAATGGTAATGCATGCCAGATCGGGAGGTACTTTGGAAATAATGGGTTTGCTGTTGGGCAAAGTGGAAGATAATACCATGGTAAGTGATGAACTCAATATTTTTAATAAATTCTATTCGTTAATCCCTTTTTTAGATTGTAATGGATGCCTTTGCATTACCCGTCGAAGGCACTGAGACACGTGTTAACGCGCAATCACAGGCTTATGAATACATGTCTGCCTACATAGACTCAGCAAAAGAAGTAGGACGTTTAGAAAATGCCATAGGTTGGTATCACAGTCATCCGGGCTACGGCTGTTGGTTGTCAGGCATTGACGTCTCTACTCAAATGCTTAATCAAAACTATCAGGAACCTTTTGTTGCCATAGTAGTAGATCCCGTACGTACTGTATCTGCCGGAAAAGTTTGTTTGGGAGCTTTTCGCACATATCCCAAAGGTTATAAGGCTCCCAATGAAGAGCCGTCCGAATATCAAACTATTCCCTTGAATAAAATCGAAGATTTTGGAGTTCATTGCAAACAATATTATCCCTTGGAAGTAAGTTATTTTAAATCAGCTTTAGATCGTAAACTTTTGGATTCATTGTGGAACAAATATTGGGTCAATACTTTGGGCAGTTCTGGTCTGCTAACTAATACTGAATATACTACAGGTCAGATATTTGATTTATCAGAAAAACTTGAACAAAGCGAGTCCAGTTTAGGCAGAGGCACTTTCTTGATATCAGGTAACATAGACAAGATTTAAGTAAAATTTTAGTAAATTTATCATTCTTTTTTTTATTAATAGGTGGTGATGTTAATGAAAAACGCACTGAAGATAAATTAACAAAGGCTACTCGGGACTGCAGTCGTGCTTCAATTGAATTAATTCATGGTTTAATGGCTCAGATTGCCAAAGATAAATTGTTTAACAAAGTTGGCATGGAAAAGAAATAAGAATATTCTTATAATTAGACTTTTCTCTCGCAAGGATCATCAATAATATTAAAAATGAAGTAAATGAATTTAAAAAATTCAAATCAAGTTTAAACTTTAATAAAATATAAATACACATTTTTAAAAATTAAAAACGATTTGTTACTTATTATATTATTACATTATATTAATCAATGTTGCCAGAACTTCTATGAGAAAAAAGTGCTTAATGGCTATGAAAAAAGTGCAATTTGGGAAAAATAAGTGCTAAATGACTGTTAAAAAGTGCAATCCTTTAGAAAAAAATAATTAGAAATTATTTATGCATAAATTCACTATTTTTATGGTTTACGCCCATTGTATTGGTTCTACTCTTAGTGCAAAAGGAACAAATTAATTTAGAATAACCTTCTATCTTTTATATATAAAGATATATAATATACGAGCTTATTGACCCGGCGTTGCGTGGGTTTTATTGAATAATAATATAAATTAAAATTTATTTTTTTATGAAAAAAATCTTCTACAGTAAAGGATGTTTCAACATGACATGGAATCCGTTTTGACATGGAATCACCATCATATGAACGAAAAAGTACCACAATGTCCCCTAATGAATTTTCATTAACTTAGGACCATGTATCTAAATTAAAAATTATAGAAAATTCAAAAAGTACCATCAGAACAAAAAGGTACCATAAAATCTCTTCTTATGGATTCTTATTAACTAAAGACCACATATTCCTAATTTCATGTTTCTATGTTCATAACTATAGAAAATTCAAAAAGTAACATTAGTAGAACGAAAAAGTACCACAAAGTTCCCCTTTTTGAATTCTTTCCAACATCGGACCATGAGTATTTAATTTCAAGTTTCTAGGTTAAATATTACAGAAAATTCAAAAAAGTACCATTAGAAAAACAAAAAGTACCAAAAAGTCCCCCTTTGTAAATTCTTTCCAACATTGGACCATGCGTATTTAATTTCATGTTTCTAGGTTAAATATTACAGAAAATTCAAAAAAGTACCATTAGATGAACAAAAAGTACCAAAAAGTCTCTCCTCTTGATTTCTTACTCATAGGACCATATATCTTAAAGTACCACAAATCAAGAAAAAAGTACCAAAATTAGGTACGATTTTTATCCCTTAAACATTTGAATTTCTAAAAAGTATCGAATTTGTATTTCTCATTTTCTGATAAGTTATGAATACGACATAAATTTTATCTGTATGTTCATTGGTGCCAAAAAAGTATCAAAAAACTGTTTTTACCCGTTTTCCTCCTAAAACGGCTGATTTTCAAAAAAGTACCAGACACCTGTTGAATAAAGATAACTGTTCAACTTTTTTTGTATCATTATTAGATTGCGAGTTATGAGGTTATCGATTTTTCTCCCAATTTTACCCTTTTTTACCCCCTAAACATTTGAATTTCCAAAAATCCCGTCTTAGTGGATCTATATGCAGGGAGACAGACAGCCGTCTGGGCTGTGGGATGATGAATCAGTCAGTCAGTAACGTTAATCTATTATATATATATATAAATTACTGATCGTTCTTTGCCTCAGAGTTCTTTTCATCATTGTTATTTACAAATCGTTGACTAAAGTTTATGTATATGTATCAAAATTTGATTAAAAAAAAAAAAATAAATAAAAAAGAGATATAGTCGGTTATGACCCTACCCAACTGTGGACTGACTCTGTTACCAAATGTAAAATGATAAATATAAAATGCGTTGATACTAACCTCTCTTTGGACTTGAAATTTATTGTTGTGACTTTTTCTTTTCGATATTTAAGTGATTTAATAAATCTTTTAAGAATATATTAGAATTTAGGCTCCATGAGCTTGCTGTTTGACTCCAATTTATATTTCATGGTTATGAACCGACTATTTCGAAATTCCTAAAAAATCCTTTCTACTACGTCAGTATTTGTTTGAATTAACCTACGATTAATTAACGTTTTTAATACATTGTCCCCATTGCTATGGAATCTGAATATTAACACTCTACTCAAAGCCATGGAGAAGACCTGCTGCAGAACTATTGCATATGCAGATGACGTGGCGGTGGTAGATACTACTCCTAAGATAAATGGATTGTACTGTTGCAAAAGGGCAATTGGTCTAAACTGGGAATTGAACCCCAAAAATGCATATTGGCTATGCTATTGCGTGATCAGACCGGTCTTATTTTACGGAGCAACTGTTTGGTGGCCAGCTTTGGAGAAAAGAAAATAGCAAACAAAGTTCGAACGTTTGATGAGGATGATGTCGATCATGATAACAGGTGCACTTAGAACTACACCGTCTAAGGCACTGTTCACCATACTTAACTGGCTACCACCAGATATCGAGGCCAGGAAGATTGCGGCACATTCGGCGCTAAGACTTTGTGCAACTCAAGCATGTAAACACCTAAGATATGGATATGCAAACATTTTCGGTGACTTATACCGAGACCTTAGGATTGATTACACAATACCTACACCTATGTTTGATCCCGGATTTATGGTATCGATACCAGAAAGAACACACTACGATTCAAATCTTTACAGATGGTTCAAAAATAGCAGATAAAGTCGGAATTGGTATTTTCTCTGCACAACTGGACCTAAGACTGTCCCACAAGCTACCCGACCGGAAGTGATGGCCATAAAAATAGCCGCACAATGGATGCAGTATAATGGAATATCGAAAAAGGATATTCTCATATTTACTGACAGCAAAGGGGCCATTAGTTCTCTCACAGGTGTGTATACCACATCAAGAATTGTCCATGAATGCCGAC
>MINK01188365.1:0-19366 GCA_001735545.1 Phormia regina
AAAGAGAATTTTTAATGTTTTAAGTTTAAATATTAAAGTTAGTTAATAATTCAAAAGGCTAACAAAATGTCGCATAGTTGTTGTGAAAAAGAAAAAATGTATAAATAGTTGAGGCTATTCTAGAAAATCATTTATAACTTTGCCATTTGTAAATCGATTTCGCTGAATTTCAATTCAAAGGTTTTCGCTCGTATATAATACATATATGTAGATAGGGTAATGTAATTATTGGGCTATGAGCTTCCAAAAATTAATTTCAACATACAGATAGATAGATATCCAGAAGAACAGATATCCAGGCGGGCAACCATCCAGTCATAATTTCTCATAAGTTGTCGAGATCCTTATATATACTTTAAGACTTTCGGAGAAAATGATACATATGTATGTACCCTACATTTTTTCATATATAAAAAAAAGTATTTCATGGCTTCTAATATAATTTCTTGGAATAATTTGATCATTTCAATGAAATTTCAGCTTCAGACCACTTGATATATAATATATAGAGAAGATAATATGAGGGAAATGAAATTTGCAATTTGTCATCCGCGAAAACTTTATCAGATAATTAGCGCTCGTCCCAACATGTCCTTCCTCCATTAAACTGCTTTTTTACGACTCAAAGTTTTATTTTTATTTAAGTATTTTCAAAGTATTTTCGTTGTTCTAGGCACTGTGTCATTATTCCTCAGAAAGTTATGGACCATTTCAGTCAACTCTCTCAACTACTCTTTCAAGGTTTTGAGTTTTAAAGTTAATTTCACAATTTCCCTGATTATTTGACCTCTGGGTACCGTGATTTTAAATGTGCTTTTATCAACAACAAATTATATTTAATTACATGTATTTTGTTGTTGCATGAGTTGGGTTTTTGACAAGCGACTTAGGTTTTTGACAATTAGTTTCGTCTCTTGTTATATTTGATTACATGTATTTTGTTGTTGCATGAGTTGGGTTTTTGACAACCGACTTAGGTTTTTGACAAGCGACTTAGGTTTTTGACAATTAGTTTCGTCTCTTGTTACTCTTTGGCTTTTATTGTCATTTGTCTATTTGTAAAAATTATTATTTCAATTTTATTTAAATATTCTCTGGCCCCGGTTATACATTCTCCGATTGCATGTGTTTCTAGTTTTATCCCCCAAATAGGACCCATCCGTGTTCAACTATTGTTCATGGTAATTGAGCGCGGGTTCCATTAGAATTGACAGCAATAGTTAGATTAGGCCTATATTTCCGCGTTGTACATATGCATTCATTGGACGTATATATTTTTAACATGATTTGTAATTTCAATAGATCCCTTTGCACCCCCCAACCCCCTTTTTTTGGAATTTTCCGAAAGGAGAGCTTCAAATGGTATTTATAGCCAATGATTTACAACGACCCTTGCGATCTTAGTTTTCCCAGTTCAGTCATTGTTATGAATCTGATTTGAAAGCATATCAAACGCAATAAATCCACCTGTTTCTTAGCATGTTATCAATCTAGTATGTTGTCCAGCTTTGAATGCAATTAGACTTCTATTCCCTGGAAGCAACGAGAACTAGACAATGGACCTTATTAGGTGTTTAGGCTTGGATCTGGTATTTTGTTTCAATTTCTTATTTCGAAACCATAATGACGCAACATTAAAGTACTAAAAGATCCGGGTTCAAAACTATAACAAAATCTGTGTATTATATTATGTTGAGGAATCATAAACGATATTTATGAATGATTTTTTCTACATATTTAAAAGTTTTATTAAGTTTTGCATTTTCAATTGATAATACTCTTAAGAAATTCTTCAACATCTTTTGATCTCTTGACTCGACTTCCGGAATTAATTGCAAAGACTTGATGACATTTTTGGTAGCATTAAAAACTTCAGGGTACAAAAACTTGGGAATATATTTCATTTTCTTTGTTAATGAATATTAAACTGCTAAAGTGTAAGGCACTTACTGAGGTCCATAGTTATTTATGATCCCAAAGTGAAGAGTCCACAAGATTTGTAATACTTTTGTTTTAGTTTCATATTTGCCACGAAAATTAAATCCAAATACCAGTCAGATAGAAAGAAGGACCTTTTTAATAATTCGAATGAGGCCACCCGATTTAGTGTTGGTTATCTGGTAAATATTTAATAATTTCTGTGTCGAGATGCACTATTTCAGCATTCGTGTTGTCCTCCTTACAAAACAATTAATACAATTAGCTGCGCCATATATTTAGACCAGATATGATTACAGTAGCGCCATAAGAGGACATCCGTCTCGAAGGACCATAAACTAATTTCCAATTGTAAATTGACTTGTTGCAACAAATCAGAATTTGTGAACTATAGTAAGACACCATAAAAAAAAACAATATTTCTTATGGCGACATAACCATCGTCACTTTGGTATTCACCCATTAGCATTGAAATATTTTTCGAAATTTTTCTCCGACTATGTTTTCGAGACGAATTTTAATCAATAGCACCATAAGCAGTCATCAAGCTTGAAGGACCATAAAAAAATTTTCAATTATAAATAAGTAGTTGAAAAATTTTATCGTGAAGGGAAGATGGGTTATAATCAAGTTTCGACTTTTAGGTTAAAGCTTTCGAATTGAATTTATTTACACCTAACATCACTATAGGTGGGGAAGTATTATACGTTTGTGCTGATATTTGTAACACCCAAAAATATTAGTCGAAGACCTACTTTTTCCGAGTAAATTTAACGATGTCCGTCTGTCTGTCTGAAATCATACTACAGATTCGAATTTTGTAAATGAAATTTTGCACAAAAGTTTTTTATAACCTATTGGTTATGATAGGTTCAATATTTCACATAGCCCCCATATAAATGTCCCTCCGGAAATTGACTCAAAGTTCATAAATACTTTAAATATTGCAAAATTTGGCACATATAAGTTTAATATAAGTTTTAATATATGTACCAAATTTCTTAAGGGTCGGTCAATAATTGACTATAACCCCATATAGGAACCGCTTTTGAGAATTACCAAAAAGTAAATAAATTTATATAGATGTTAGTATCAGCTCAAAATTCTTTATTATTATGTTTTATTCATACATAATACCAGTATAAGTCCACCATTGTCCCTAGGTCTAGAAAAAAGAATACCCCTTCCCTAATTTTGATGCACATAATAGGGTAGGTTATTGTTTCTGGTCTGGCTTCTCATTTTAGTTATGCGAGCATAAATTTTTTTATTTCATTTGAATTTAGTGCTTTCTATTTCAGAAAAACTATTTGAGGGAAATTTTATATTTAATGAACATTTCTAATGAAATTTACAGTTGATTAAAAAAATAAATTAAATTCATTATTCAAAACGTCCTTTATAATGAATCCCCTGATTAAGTCTAATGATGTCTGTAGTAATAAATCCTAATACCATAATATATTTTATAAAAATTAATTGTAAGTTTCTTTGTTTGTTCGTGCCTCAATCTCGAATAAACGACTAAATCGATTATCGCGAAATTTGACACATAGATGCTAGCAGTGGCGGAGGTAGTTATAGGTTATATGAAATTTTCATTGGATGCCACTCTTACATTTTACGCATCAATTATTAGGAAATTTTACTCGCGAAAAATTGCAACGCTGGTGATAGGCTATCGAAGAACTTTTTTAAAACTTATAAATGGCTGCACCGATTTTTACAGATAGTACTAGTGCCGGAGGAAGTTATAGGCTATGTAAGATCTCAATTGAATGTCACGCCCACCTTTGTAAAGCTCTATCGGCTGCATCGATTTTCACGATAGTGTCAGTGCCGGTGGTCGTTATATGCTATAAAAGATATTAATTAGACGAAACGCCCATTTTTTTGAAACTCTTAAACATCTGCGCCTATTTTTACGAAATTTGTCACACAGATGACACCTGTGCCTGTGGTTATTGTAGGCTATATACGGACTGGGTTGGATGTCACTCGTATTAAATATATTTGTAGCAATAAATATTTAATTCCAAGAGTTTGTTTCATGTTTTCAAAGATCCTGCTTAAGTTCAAGTTTTCAAGCTTCCAGTCGGATATTTATATTAATTATATTAGGGAGACGTTTGAGACGTTTTAAAATATGTCTGAAGCTTTTAAGGCGTAAAACGTTTATCAGATAAAAATGAATTGTTTACCAAGGCATGAAAAAACAAGTACAAAATGGTATCAGGCAACCATACAACAAGCGAAAAAAGGCGCATCATATGGAAAATGCATAAAAATGGGAAAAAGTGCCGGAAATTGCTAAAATAAGGCAAGTTTCTAGGAAAAAAGTGTACAATGCAATTAAATTGAAAATTGTCGGTAAATCGACCATCTTGATGCCAAAGGTCGAACAAAGTCGAAAAGTCGGAAAAAGTTAAAAATAGTCGGAAAAAGTCGAAAATATTCGAAAAAAATCGAAAAGTCAAAAATATTCGGAAAAAAATCGAAAAGTCGAAGATAGTCGAAGAAATTCGAAAAGTCGGAAAAAATCGAAAATAGTCGGAAAAAGTCAAACGAAGTCGAAAAGTCAAAAATAGTCGAAAAGTCGTAAATAGTCGGAAAAAATCAAAAAGTTGATTATAGTCGGAAAAAGTCGAAAATAGTCAGGAAAAGTCGATAATAGTCGAAAAGTCGACTATTCCAGAATTAAAAAAGTCGCAAAATCGACCATTTAAAAATTGAAAAAGTCGAAAAATCGATTATTTGAAGATTAAAAAAAAAATCTAAAAATCGAAGAGTGGACTTTTTGTTCAAACTATAAAACCCTAAACCATATGTATTTAATTTTATACCAATTAAGTGGACATTTATGCAATATAAAGACCCCAAACACTCATCAAAACTAGTGAAAATTGCTTCGGAACAGATTCCCGTTTTGGATTGGCCAGCCCAGAACCCCAACTTAAACCCTATTGAAAACGTGGAGTATGGAATGAAGTCAAGGTTGCAGTGGCCAAAAAAAAATATTATAAAAATATGAACGATCTATGGACGGCCGTACAGGAAGCTTGTTATGCTATACCCAAAACAAAATGCCAAAAACTTGTGGAAAGTATGGGTCATAGATGCGAAGCTGTCATCATTTTTTTTTTTTTTTTTCTTAATTGTGTATTTTTTTGATAAACAATGAATTTCAACTTCATTTTTTATTATTCTTACATACGAAAAATAAACCTTTGGATAAAATCAAGAATTAATAGCATTTACGATAATTAATCATAAGAAGAATCTTATACAAGAGTTTGCCATTTATATGTCCATAGCTGTATGTCTTAACCTATCTGAGTCCATACAAAGCATTTTGACAATATTACCAGATTTTATTTTATTAAAAAAATATAAAATACGAGCTGATCGACCCGGCGTTGAATGATAATATAAATTAAAATTAATTTTTTATGAAAAATTCTTCTACAGTAAAGGACTGTTTCAACATGACATGGATTCCGTTTTGACATGGATATTCACTGACTTTTGAAATTCTTTAGAAAATATTAATAAACCATCATATAAACGAAAAAGTACCACAATGTCTCCTAATGAATTTTCATCTAACTTTTAGGACCATGTATCTAAATTAAAAATTATAGAAATCAAAAAGTACCATCAGAACAAAAAGGTAACCATAAAAATCTCCTCTTACTAGATTCACCATTCTCATTTAGGATACATGTCCAGACAATTTCATCTTTCTATGTTCAAAATTATAAAAAAAAATCAAAAAGTATCATCAGAACGAACAAAAAAGTACCATGAACACCACTCTTGTGAATTTTTCCCATATAGGACCATGTATATTTAATTTTCATGAGTTTTAGGTTAAAATATTATGGAAATTCAAAAAGTAGCATTAGAAGAACAAAAAAGTACCACAAAAGTCCGCTCTTGTGAATTCGCATTACCTAAGACCACATATCCAAATTTCATTTTCTAATTCAAAAAAAGTACCATTAGAAGAAAAGACCAAAAAAATCTCCTCCTCTTGATTTCGGACTAATAGGACCATATATCTTAACTTACCACGAATTCCATTCTTATGAATTCTTAATCCATACATTTACTTAATCTTATGTTTCTAAGTTTTAATGTTAATTGAAATTTCATTACTAAGTTTGAATAAAATGTAATTTCCAGCCTTTACCCCTATTTTTCTTAGTAAATTTTTACAAAAATTTAAAAATCTATTAAGAATGAATACATTGAGAGTTAACGTCCCTGTATTATTTTTGAAAGTTTTTTGTAACCTCAATTTGTAATTGGCAAATATAAATATTTTCCTTTTACTTAAATATCTATAAAACATATTATAGAAACAAGGTCAAAAAAACACATAAGCAAATATTTAAAATTCAAAATAAAATATCTTAACACTATGATAGTAGTTTAAGAACAAATTTAAAAATTCAATTTAAAATCATGGACATTCATCAAATCCCATTCTTCTATAGTTACTTTTTGTCTCAGCGCTTATTATAACTTCATTTTCAATTCATTATTCATACAACTTTTTTTTTACATTTGGTGTCAGAAAATTTCACACATTTCACTATTTGTGTTTTTTTATATCTCCCCAGAGACTCTTTGGATTGACTGCTTGAGGTTTCTTACCTGTTGTATTGATGACTTCGTTTTTTTATTACATTCATTTTATAGGTTTTTTTATTTTTTTTTATTTTTTTAGTTCCAATACAAAACTCCTAGTAGTTCGTTCAATTTGGTTCAGTTTTACAACTATTATTATTGTTATTGTTGGGGAACTTTATTTTTTTGTCTTCTTTCTATTTGTCTTACAAAAAAAAAACAACAATAAAAACAACAATAAAAAAACCATGACAAAAAGTTCAATGACCACATTATTATAAACTGAACTTCACTTTAGTTCAGTTATTACTACAACAAAAAAAAACTTTTGTTTTTGTTTTTTTATTTTTTTTCTATAATATGGTAAAGTAAAAGAAAAACTTTATCTAGTAATATAATTTGTAAGCTAGTGGTACCAATAGTTTTACAGGTTTCAAATAATAAATACAGGTACATACATATACATACATACATACATATATTCATATATTTTGTGATACAATATTGAGTGTATTCTATTAGGAAGTCAATGCAGTCTTTGGTTTTGTTATTATAACTGCTACTCGTAGTATTCAGTATTATTGTTATTACTGCAGCAAAGAAGAGGGTTAAGCTGAGCTTAACACGCGATATATTTCCCTTTTTTATAGACAAACATATGGTTATATGTACATATGCATTTAGTGTGAGTACTTGTGTTTATAAGTATTTTTTGATATTATTTTCTTGTTTTTTCTCTTTTCTATAGGTAAATTTGTATTTCTAAGATTGTGGTCGTTATAGAGAAAATAGAGGATGGAAAAAAGTTTAAAGTAAATAAAATATTAACATTATTTTGTAAATAAATTCAAGAAAATGTAAAGTCATCGAAGTAGTTAAAGTTGTTTTTAATGGAAAAATTTATTTAAAGATTTAAAAAAAAATAATTTATTTTATTTTTTTATTTAATTAAATAGTGAATCGATTTTTTGGAAATAAATCTGATCGGCTTGTAGGTGCATGAAATTTGGTATATATATAGCAGAGGAGTTAAAAATGTTAAATTTGAAAGTGGTACGGAACAGGTCCTTCAGGGGTGGATCTAATAAGGGTCAAAATTGGGTATCCCTGACATTGAAATTTTTTAATCGCTTGCCAAATTTTTGTTTCTCGTCCAATATCAAATATTCTTTTACATTCCCTGCGGTAAATTGGTGAGAAGCAGTTTAACCAGTGAGAACTAATGAGCAATTAGCAACTCGAGCGCAATAACTATCTGTGGCTGAGTGGGATCGATTCGGGCTTGACATTAACAAAAAAATATAAATTGGTAAAAATTTAAAAAATAAAAAAATATACTAAAATAAAACAATTTCATACCCAGCAAAAAACGTTGAAGTTCTTCAAAAAGAGAACATTTTCACAACTTCAAAGTGGAACAAAGTGCATATTTTTAAACGTTTTTTGGAAGGTTCTGAATAAATTACTTCCAAAAAGTGAAAAGATAAATTGCAATTTTGTAACGGAAAACATTTGTAATAATTTCTAACGAATTAACATTTATTAATTTTAAAGTCATTTTTATTACTATGTTAAGTAGGGCAAAAGTAGAAGTTTTTATTTTAAAATTGTATAAACATTGTTTTAAGGAGTACTTCAAATGAATGAACAAGAACAAGTAAATAAAGAAATAACATCTTCAATGAACACTGGCGGCTTTAAACAGTACTTATTTGCAGCTCTTTTCGCACTTAGTGTACATCCTTCCAATGACAACACAATGTTAAAATCATAGCTTTTTCAGTTCTTTTTTTGCTGGGATATTTATTTTTAAAATATTGCATTATATTTTTGAATATGCCCTTTGATGTTAGTTCTGTTACCTGTCCCAAAAGTGGCTAAAAAGGGAGAATTTCTCCCTCCCAGGCCAACACCATATTAAAGTGACAGGTCCAGCTCATATAAAAAGTTAGAACTTGAAACGATCCCTGCCACTTTGGGCCAATCTCGTGACATATTTAGTGTTAGTTCTTTTCCCTGCTTACATGTCCTATTTATCTCTTTGAGTTTTAGAGTTATTTACATTTGAATTTTTAAGTACCTCAATTTTTCATGTTCTTGATCCAGTTTTATTCATATATATATTAGCTTTTCCGACTGATTTCATTTCGATATATCTACCGAGTCCAAAGATAAACGATTTTGAAAATTGCAAAAATTACGACTTTTTGTGTTTTTATGACCAAAAATGTATCTAAACTTTTTTTCTCCACAATAAAATTTTCTTAAAGAACATATAATGATTTTATTCTTTTCTGAAAGTTATCTTCACTGAGAAGACTTTAAGATAAAAAACAAAGCAAATAAATCATATGCTTAATTTACACACCCCACCCCGAATTCGATCCATTTTATATGAAAGTTTTGACATTAGACTGTATTTTCTCAAATCCCAAAACACGAATCGGCAAACGAAATGCAGTTTAAAATCTGCAATATGTTGTTAAGAGTTTTCAATCAAAATCTACGGGACTTCAGAAAAATGTGGATTTTACAGCCGAACATGTGAAAAAACCCATTTTTGGGATTTTTGGCATTTTTTTTGGAAATTGTGGGATTCCTTTTAATTAAATCCAAATTTTTTTATTCACTTTCTTATTTTTCACGATAAATTCTACATTTATCGAAAATTTCGTCGAGATTTAATTTTTAGCGCCTCGATGATTTATGAAATATTAGAGACACTACGATCTCAGGTCATCAATACTTTTCATATAATTTTTGATAAAATCCATTTTTAGCTTAACAAATACAACTTAGAAAGACATATTATATATATAAATTCATGCATAGTGCAAAAAATCTAATATATTTCTCAGATACACGAAAAACGAAAATTTTCTGATTAAAAAATGTAAACAAATTAATAAATTTTAAATTTAGGTTTTACAAATTTTTCACAATGTATTGGTCAACGACAGACTGATTGAACACATTTTGCCCTATTTCTGCAAGTGTTTGTGGTTTACATTCGAAGAATTGGACACATATGCTAAGTCCGTAATGACAGTAATCCGTAATGACAGTAAACAAAATCCGTAATGACAGTAAACAAAACAAAACTTGTTAGTTTCACATACTTTTTCTGGATTTTTTTTTGACTTTGAGTGCTTTCCGGTACCACATAGATCCATTTCAGATCTTGATTTTTTGTTGTGGTATACAACCAAGTGTTATTAACATAATTGATTCAAAATTTATTTAAAATATTTAGAATTAAAAAAAAAAATATATATTTGAGTTTAAAAATTGGTTTCTAAAGGGAAGCCTAAAAAGAGAATTGCCCATATCTCGAAAACTATTCGTCTGATTTTATTCATAAATATATGAAAAAAATTTTATTAAAATGATCCCCAATTCTTTCTTATATTATTTTTTTATACGGTTACCAGTTATGGAGATATTAAACCCAATTTCTGAAAATAATAGAAATTTTATGAAAAATTGTGAAAAAAGATTTTTATGAAATCATATAAATTCCATAATGTAAAAAATTTACATTTTTATTATTTGCTCATAAAAAAAGATTTGTTGCTAACAACATAAAATCAATTTCATTAAACTCAATGTATAAATTTTAAGTCTATTCACAAATTCGTCAAAATACAAGTTACATAGAAACAATTTTAGAAATCACGGAATAATTTTGTTTATTTGCTTATTTTTCTATTCAATTTTAAAGAAATGGATCTTATTTTATTTTCAATAAATATATCTTTGTGATTAAAGAATATAAACTTTAATTTTTAACACTTTCGATTTTTTTTATATTTTTTTAAAAAATTTTCGAAAATTTGTATAATTTTTTTTTTTTTCATCAGAAAATGACTTAACATCTCCACAACTTTTGGTTATACTAAAAAGTAGTGTAGCAGAAACTTGAGGTTATTTTTGTAAAAAAATTTTAATATATTTTTGAACACAATCAGACAATTAGTTTTTGAGATATGCTTCAATATATAGTGCAAACTCATTAATTTTACAAATCCCTATTTATTGCGAGAACTAAAGTCAATTCGAAAAAGTGAATTCTAGGCGTAGTATTTATGAATATCGCGTATCCTAATTGTCTGCAAAATCCCGTACCACAGAATAAGTGTTTCCCTGTGTAAGAGACCAAACACAACCTAGCAGATTATTTATTTATATGAAGATTTGACAACTAAAACAACACAGCGGAATCCGCTGGAAATTAAAAACTATTTTAATTTCACAACTAATTCTCAAATGCTCTCATTTTCTCATTCTCTGTTAGTGTCACCGTTGTTGCAAAATGAATCACATTAAATTTATACAAGAAAGAACAAGATAGATAGATTTGCCTGATATTTGCTTGGAATTTAAGAGATTAAAATAAAATTGTTTATATATGTAGTTTTGTTGCTACCAAACACATACCTTTAACACAAAAAATATAAGGAACAAAAACAAAATATATATGAAATCCGCTGCTGGACGCCGTCTTCATTTAATTTGCATTTTTCTCTTAGAGCGAAAAACAACATTGAAATCCGTTTGGTTATGTTTGGGCTCTAATTTATGTTTACAAAAACTGATTGGGATTTAGTTTCATGTTTATCTTCCTTGTACAGTGTTACCGTTTAGCTATTTTAATCACCATTTTAATTTTTTTGCAAGCACCTGGCCACTTTTTTGTCCAATAAATTGCAACTTTTTTAATATTATATACCAAATGACAAAATAATCAATAATAAGTAATCAATACAGATTTACGTCTAATCTTCTGTGAATAAATCCCTATTAATGCAAAATATTGATAAATTATTTTGTTATTAATATTTTTTTTAAATAAACAAATTTTATGAAGTATATTTTTTTTTTTTTTAATTAAAATTAATTGGACCCTTTTATTTAAACACTTTTTACTTTGAAATCCCCTATTTGGACAAAATTTCTCAACGGTAACACTGTCTTAAAATACGTAATTTTTGTTTAATAAACAAATTTTAATAAGTTTAAAATTATTTGGTTCCTTTTATTTGGCCAAATTTTACTTTGAAATCCTCTTTTTTGCTTTGTAATCCCCTTTTGGGAGAGAAAAAGGAAAATTCCCTCCCCAAAATGAAAACTCTTAATAGAAAATTTGTACTAAATCATTAATTTAAAAGAAATAGTTGTGAAAATCATTCTATTTTCCTCCCCCAAAAGCATGATCTAGATCCGCTTAAGGGTAACACTGCCCTTGTTGCTTAAATCTTTTGACCTTAAGGCTAAATATTTAACTCATAATGCAACTTTAAATTGAAATAAATTTTGATCTAGAATCACTTTTTTTAAACTTAAAAATTATTACTGAAATTAGAAACCAGTTTATATTAAAACTTGACCTATTTATATAATATTACTAACATTTTAGTTTGAGTGTATAGAAACAAAATTAAGGTTTAATTATAAAGAAATATTGTCAAAACAAAACACTAAAAGGTTAATGGCTTCACATAATAAAACAATACTTAAGAGTGTGAAAGAATTTTTTACAAAATCATTTTGACAACTTAATGATTTTGAAATCGCTAAAAGAGTTAGAAACAAAAAACACAAAAAGAAAATGAAACTCTCAAGTCTAAATATTTCAAATTACGCTTACAAAGACAAATAAAGAATCATGGTAATGGTGAACTAATTTTTTTTTTATTGTCATGACAAATTGGTTACGTTCCAATTCTTTTTAATTTTTTTTTTCTATTTACAAAACAACTAAGTAAAATTATAAAACACAAACTCTCACTTATAATAAAACGGAAATTTTTCTTTATAATTTTCTTTACTTTTTATAAAATTTTAAAAGGAAAATAATATTTTATTTTTGTTTTTTTTTTTTGCTGAAACTTACCGTTATCAAGGAAGCATCTTCCAAAACATCTGATTTCAAATTACGTCCTCCACCAGCCAAATTGGCATTGCTTGATAGCAGGACACTATTTAAAAGATTCTTAAAACTTAAAGATGTATAACTAAAGGGCGAAAGTATGGTAAAAGCCATTGAACTTCCAAAAAGTTGCATGGCCAATACTGCATATACAATGGCAATTGGCCAAAGGCCACTATGATAACGAATAGCACCAGCACCAACACCAACACGATTTATAATTTCACTTTTTTTCAACATTTTACCACTACAGCTGGGTGGATTTTTCATCTTTTTTTTTACTTCTTTTTATCTCGTATATTACTTTTCTTTTTTTCTTTTCTAAATGGCTTGTTGCAATATTGCAAAATCTTTAAAAGACAAAAATAGTTAAAAAAAAATTACACTATTGCTACTAACACTAGTTGGGTGAAAAAAAAAAAAGAAAAACAAGCCCCGTTTAAGACAGACACTTTTGCTGCAATGTTTTTTTCCTTTCTTTCTTTCTTTATTACTGCAGCAAGTTATTGGAAAATTTTGAAAAAAAAATAAACACTAAACCGCTAGTTTCAAAACTTTTATAATCAGCCCGTTTTGCAAAAAAAAAAAAAAAAAAAAAAATTAACACAATTTATGGTAACACTGATTTTGAGGAAAATTAATTTTGTTTGTTTAAAAATAGGTGTTAACTTGTTTTATTTGTTTATTTCTTAATTTATTTGTAAATGTTAAATTATTTTTAATTTTATTTTTATTTCCTTAATAAATTATTTTTATTTACAACTTTTCTTTTACACCTTATTATTACAACTAAATTTCTTGTTAAACTAAATTCTTTAATTTAGTCAAAGTCTTTTTTCTTTAAAAATAAACAAAATAAAATCAATGCATTTAAAGGCCTTTTGCTTTGGCGCGTTTTGTATTATAATTTTATATTAATTTTTTTTTCTTTCAAATTTCTAGTTTATAAACCGTTCGTCTTGAATGCTCAATCTCTACTACATTTATAAGCTTAAACCACCAACATAAGTCAAGCCTTATTTTAAAACTCACCTGTTTTAGTGATCTTTTATTTTGTGTTAAAGCTTTCATACTTGTTGTAGTTTGATGTTGCACTAGCAACATGTTTGTTGCTCTAATAGGTTTGATATCGTAACTAGGTTGTTGGGTTAAATAATTCATCATTATTATGTTTTGTGTTTATTTCTCTATAGTACATGGATTTTAATTTATACCAAATAATTGATCTTGAAATATTTAAATAAATTAAATAAAAAAAATAAAAAAAAAATAGAAAAGAAGATATAATATTTCTTGGGAAAATTTTTTTTGATAATAAATATTTTTCTTTATTTTTGAACGTGAGTGTCCTCATGTCAAAATGGACAGCAATTGGATTTGATATAAAGCATAGTGGAATTTTTTGTAAATAATTCTGTAACTTTCGAACTGATTTGAAGGAGGACAGGTTCGTAGCCGGTATGGGGGACAAAGGGTGGGCCTTCTAAATTGGTTACCTCGGGTATGAATTTTATTTTAAATCGGTTACCTCGGGTATGAAATTGGTTACCTCGGGTATGAATTTTATTTTAAATCGACAAAATTTCATTTATAAGACATTTGGACCAAAATTAAAAGAGTTTGAATTATATTAGAATTTCTTACTCTCAATAAACCGTCGTTTAATACTGCACGTAATTTTTGAAATGGGGGTTTAGAGCACATTTTTGTTGTAGCAAAATTATTTTCAATATTAGAAAATTTTTCTGTATTAAAATACTTGCAAACTTTTAAGCAATTTTTCTTTAAAAAGTCGAGTTTAATATACCAAACTGCTTTGTTGCCATAAAAAAATATATATTTGTAAAAATACTTCTTTTACTAACGTAAAATATTCATATTTCTTAATAAATTTAAGTGCATACTTATTAAAAAATAAACAAATATGTAATTTAATAAGAAAAATTAACTTTTTAAAATCTTTTCCAGTTTTCACCATAGGTGGTTGGGGTATAATACGTATGTGCTGATGTTTTAGAATTTTATGAAGATCGGTCCAAAATTGACTATAGCTCTTATATAAGACCCAGTTTCGGGATTCATTCGAAACATCTTATAAAAATTTGAATCTCAGTAGCGAGGTAATATTTTGTATAATTGGCCCCTTCCCGAATTTTGGTACACATAAGCAATAAAGTAGGGTATAATATAGTCGGGCTTTTCCGGCTATGCTTTTTTCTCTCGTTCTTTTTTTAATAATAGCGATATTTACCGGTATTTTATATTCGGTACCGGTATACCATTACCGATATAATTTAAAATATCGCTATCGATACCATTACCGAAATAAAAATAAATTGAATACCGATAGCGTTATTCGTTTTTTAATAAAATCTATAATTTATAGTATTGATAGGCACAAAAAGGATATCCAAAAAAAATTTTATTTTCTTAAGATTTTTGTATTGCGATTATTTCGAATTTTTATATTTTTTTGTTGACGTTTATATTGTGTATATGAAAAGAACTATTACTCTCTGTCCCTTAGTGCTCTGGTTGCCCACCAACGATTTAGAGCATCTGTCAAAATTTCATTTCTGATTTATAGCGAAAGTTATTTTATCATAACTGACATTTAACATACATGTAAACAATCAAAAAAATGTTTCTCTTGTAAAGTTTTGTTTACTGCACTTACGACATTTTCACAATTAGGACTCGATATGCTCGATGTGTTTTTCCACATAAAGTTCAATCATATACTACAATTTTGTCGGTATTCATTAAAGTTAATTTTAAAATTTATTTTTATTATTCTTTATGTTGTTAAGAGTAAAATATGCACTAGCAAATCTATTTGCTAGTGCATATAAATATATTATCAATGGTTTCATTCAATGTCTAGAAAAAACACTTTTCGGTCAATTAAAAAAAACAGCTAATAATTTGACTTCCTTTTATGCTATTCATAGTTAAATAGCTTAAAAGGTCATATATTAAATTTAAAAGTATATAATATTAAGATAACTCTTCTTCTCATTTAAATTAGAAGATATGGATAAAAATAAAATTTAATTATAGATTCAAAACTATACAGAATCAAATTTTAGTATATTATCATTTTAAAAGTTAAGATATTGCCTTCCAAATGGTATATAGTAAATTTCGAAAGTTTAAAGGTTAAAATTAAACTTATAAAAATTTAAATTTCTTAAAAAAATTATGTAATGTTAACATAATTCTTGCCACTATACGTGCAAAATTTCATATTGGGAACTCATTTAGTTTAGAAGTTATGTAAACAAATCAAAAGCTAATTTGATTTGAAAATAAACTTTAAACTATTTTATTTTTTAAACATATATTTAAAACGTTTGCATACAGAAAAATATATTATACTAAATTTTGCATCTGCAAGTCCTAAACCAAAATAGGCTTCAACTTGAAATATCCCTCGACTAAAGAGAACCGGTTCAAAATTAGTCACGTGACAGGTTCTCAGGGCTAGTAACCGGTCTCAGTTCCGAAACTTTTTATGAGAGGAACCTCTGACCAATTAGGTGTCAATTGGTACTCAACTGGTACTGAGGGATAGGTTAGTTAATACAATTTTAACACATTTTCCGCAGGGATGTTTCTATTATTTAAAAGAGTTAAATTATCAGGATATAATTTTTTGAATAATTTTAAAATAAAAATTTTCAAGATAGTCGTCTTTTTCATTATATTATATATTTTGACCTTTGTACTTTTGAAGTAAATACATTTTTTAAAGTCAATATCTTTTTCTAGACATTTACAGTTTTATATTATTAAAAGAGGATAATTAAAAATAAAAATAGTAGATTTTCTTATCCCAGAAGGATATTGCCTTTTAATGTATTAAAGGAAACTTTAAATCAAAGGATAGACATTTTTGAAAATGCACTCTAAAATTGCAGTTGCATTAAATTTTATTTGTTTTTATTGAAATAAAAATATTTCCATAAAATCGAGTGAAGATTGGACCAGCTATTGCAAAAAAAATTGATAAAGTTGGATCAAAAGCTAAAAAAGTCCAATATCTTGTAAACTAAAAGAGATAAGATATATGAAAACATTTGAAATCCTATAAGAAACAAAATTTGGCAAGTGATGAAAAAGCTTCTCTAAACAAAGATACAAATTTAAAGACCTAATAGCTCCGCTCCTGAAAAATTTGTGGGTCTCTTTCCAAACTTAAAATTTTACACTCCTTTACTACGTCGATGTGAAATTTTATGTAATCTAACTAGCGGTTCGAAGTTACAGATTTGTTTAAAAAAAAAAAGAAAAAAAAAGTTTTATATGTTGAGAAACAATTTCTCGGCAAGTAAACTCTTGGTACTAGTATTAAATAACGTTGTATAGTTTTACCTTTTACGAAAAGGTCTAAAAGTAAAATTTAGCATTAAACATTTTAAGTAATTTCCTATTTGGAAATACTTAACCCTTAAATTGACTTCTAATAAAGAAATTTTAAAAATATTAAATATAACATTTTTTTATTTATTTTTTTTTTTTTAATTTTATAAAATTTAAAGCTTAATGTGTTTTAACTCAAACCTTAAAATGATAATAACTATAAACAACCAAACAATCAGACTTTGTTAAACAAAGGTCTACACAGGTTAAACAAACAAATTTTCTAAAATACTTAAATTCCCCTCGAAAAAAAACGTGAACAACAGAGATTCCCCATTTAGTTAATAGCCATCATCAACATCATCTCAACACCATCATCATCATCATAATATAATTTCTAATGAATAATAAAATGTTTTAAAAACAGATTAAAACGTAATACCAGTTGCCCGTACAAAGTATTACCGCATTTTTCAAAATTACAACTTTTATATGTGATGATAATAACAGCAGCAACAACAAAAATAATAATATAAATAATCATAATAAAACAACAAATTAAAATAAATGCTAAAAGATACAAAATGAACAACAAATACTTAAATTAAAAGAAAAATTAAAAGAGAGAGAGAGAAAGAGAGAAAAAAACTGAAAATTGAAAAATTTAAATCAAGAGAGGTTATATGCTTGTCAGGCAGACGGACAATCAGCCAACATTTATTTATTTCTATGATGAAAAATATTTATTTTTATTTATGTAGAAAACAATTTTAAGAAGACATATTTCTTACAACAAACTTGTTTAGCACGCGTTCAACCATACAATCATTAAATCAGTGTCTTGATTATCATGGCTTTTGATATGTATTCAGTGCTGAAATGTTGGCGATTTTTTGAGGAAGATATTAGCGTTTTTTTTTTTTTTTTTTTGTAATTAAAGTTCGGGAATTATAACTTTATGAACATTTTTGTATTTAACAAATAAAAAGTAATATTCGGTTCTATCGGTCGAATCTATCTATGATGGGCGATAAAATAGGAGAATCACACTCATTTTTATTTTAAAATTTTTTATATATTATTTTTTTAAAAAATTTGGTTTTCCTACATGCATTTGTTTAAGAGATATCAGAATAAAAGCTAAAAAGGACTTCCTGTTCTTCATGTATTTACCCCATAACTTTTTTCTTTATTAACCGATTTTTACCATTTTTAATACCAAAGGTGGTCCCATTCGAAGAATATTCTGATTTTAACAAACAGACAAATGGAAGGACATGGCTATATCGACTTAGATCTAGAAAATATGTACTTTATGGGGTCTTAAATGATTATTTTGAAATGTTATACAAGCAATATAACATCATCTTTTTGATGCTGGGTAAAAAATTGTACACCAATTTTTATGGGGAATGTGATCACAGTTTTTCATTATTCACATTTTTATACCCTACACCACCAAAGGTGGTTGGGATATTATGTGTTTGCGCAAATATTGTAACGCAGAGAAAAAATTTTCCTACACCCACCTTAAAGTATACCGTTCGACTCGACTCAGAATAATTTTTGAGTCGATTTAACGATGTCCGTCCGTCCGTCTGGTTGGCTGGCTGGATGGCTGTCCATGTAAAGCTTGTGCGCAAAGTACAGGTCGCAATTTTAGAGACAAATGATTTTTTTGGCACAAGGACGAAGCCTATTTAATTTGGTCATGATCGGCCCATATCAATATCTCTAAAATTAAAAGAGATAACCCACACATGTAAGCATATTTTTTGCAGAGAATTATATGAACTATCTGTGTGTAAATTTTTTTCCAATTAAATCATAAATGAAATTTTGGCGATTTTTTAAAAAATTTTCATACCTAAGTTACCAACTTTGGAGGTCCATTCATTTTCCTCCAGAACCGCTACGAACCCCAAATCAATTACCATACACCTCAGGATTGTCCGGGTGAAATACATTCAGCAGTTCTAAAGTTATAGAATTATTTCCAAAAAATTCTGTTTTGAGACCGCTGTGCATTGTAAAGTAGATTTCAAAATGCGAAAGTATGAAAGCATACTTTAGGGCTAACATTTCATTTGTCTGTAGAACAGTGTTGCTATAACGGCATTTAAAGTGCAATTCTACCACTTATTTTTCGGGTATTACACTCTGTACACAATTTTTTTGTGAAAGAAGTCGTTGCATAATTTTGGTCAAATATTGAAAAATTAAAATCAATAAAAGCTCTTACATAGGGAATTAAATATTTTGTTCAATATACGAATAAAAAACTCTATAAAGATGAACCCAATAATTTAACTTTTAAAAACAAAATTTTATTTACTACTTCTTATAGCTCAGTGGCTTTATTTTCATAAATTAATGTTTAGAACATGTTATAAAATCATTAGTTCTAGAACTACTGAAATCAAAACTGAAATCAGAAATCAAAACTACCCAGCAAAAACTTGGTAATGGCATGTAGTTACGGATGCAGTTATTTTTCAATGATAA
>MINK01188366.1:8040-19775 GCA_001735545.1 Phormia regina
TTTTACCACTAGTTTATATATATTGTACTGGAATTTCAATAAATTATCTTTAGAAGTTTAAATTTTATTAATCCTCCGTCATGCACATGTTCCGATAGTCACGTACGTAGCGCATGCATCTGTCCAGATACAATATGTATTTCAGTCCATTTACATGAAAAATATGTTTATGATAATATACATTGTTATATTGACAATAATCAGCTGAATATATATTTTCTATTTTTTTCTTAGTACATGCCTAAACCACCTACCCGGTGGCAAAAAAAAACATATTTATTTTAAGAAAAACATTATATTTTAAATTCATTTCAAATAAATTTAGAAGTATGAAGTAATATGTGAATGTGTTTCATTCATTTTTTGATTATCTGGCCAGATACATGCGCTACGTATACGATGATATAGTAAAGAAATCCACATAAATTTTGTTTTATTTACCCTACACCACCAAAGGTAGTTGGGTATTATATGTTTGTTGCAAATATTGTAACCCAGAGAAAAAATTTTCCTACACCCACCTTAAAGTATACCGTTCGATCAGAATCACTTTTGATTCGATTTTACGATGCCGTCCGTCCGTCTGGTGCTGGCTGACGGCTGGCTGCCATGAAAAGCTTGGCGCAAAAGTACACTGTCGCAATTTTAGAGATAATTGATGAAATATGATGTACATATGATTTTTCTGGCACAAAGGACGAAGCCTTAGCCCCCATACAAATTTCTCCCGGAAATAAAGTTTTTAACACTCAAAAATACCTTAAGAAATAAATAATATTTTAATGAAATTTAACACAAATAACACTATGTGCCAAATTTCATCAAGAGTCGTCCATAATTGAGCCATAGCTCCTCATATAAACGCTCTTTCGAAAAATCACTTAAACGCTGGCATTAAATCCCATAAAAATTTAATATTATACTTTAGATCATTTAAAACACGCTGATTGTAATCGGCTTTAATATTTTTCTTAGATAAAAATTGTGGATAAAAAAATTAATTCTAATTTTGTTTGCAGTTGTCAATTTTTTTTTTTTTCAAAAATATTTGAAATTATTTACAATCAATAAAACTAAATATTAAAGTCAAATAACATTTTTAATAGAATTAATTTAAAACCAAACATTAGATTGTTAAAAAATTATTTTGTCATAATTTTTTCTGTGTGTGTTTTTTTGTAAAACGATACCTAACAATATTTGTAGAGGGTACTTGGAGACTCAAACCTCTAGAAATATATTTAAATCACAGTTAAATTCTTAAATTATCTGGCCAGATACATGTGCATGACGGAGGATTAAAGTTTAAATATTAACTTTATATAAAAAAACACATAAATGCAAAATTTTAAGTTTTTCATAAAGTTCTGCGAACAAACTACATTCCTCTAACTTTTTTATATAAATTATGAATCTTCTTATTGTAAGGTTTTCGTAGATATCAAATATTTGTATAAAAAGTTTATTTTTTTGCTTAAAACTTAATAAAAACTTGGCCTCCTCTGGAAAAATTAAGACATTTTTTTCATGCATACTTTATTATTTAATTATTTAAGTAAAATGTGCGTATAAACGTAGTATGTAATACTATATACTTTTATAATAACATCAAATATTTCTTAGGCCGTTCATGTTGGTCTCAGTGTTCAGTGTCAATTTTTTAATCTTCAAACATATTAAGAAGAAAAAAAAAAAACATGTTCGCAACAATGTTGCTGGAACTAGTTGTGGTTTACAAAAAATATATATAAAAATTGTAAATACAATGTTTTGCAAAAATATAATTTAATAATATTAATATACATATATGTTGTTATATCTAAATTAAAAGCAGCTGGGTCTAATAAAATTATTAATAAAATTATACACATAAATAAACTACAACAATTAATTACAATATTAAATTTATAAGTTAATATGAAAACGATATATAAATTATAATAAATATATAGAAATTCCTCAACTAATATTATTTGAGGTAGGTCTTAACAATACAATCAATAGCTATTAAATATATATTTAAAAAATTTACCAAAATTAGGTAAACATATGTTAGATGCCACATTCTGAGTACTAAAATACTAAAATACAGGAAAAAACATACATTTTTTTATGGTTAATTGAGTCGAGACTGATTGTTGTTTTGTAGCAATGAGTCATAGTATTAGTACTAAATAGATTAAGGGGTGAAAAATGCAAAAAAAAAAAAATAAAAATAAAAGAGAATAGGTCAACACACACCCACTTATCTAAAATACCAGCCGGCATAATTTTATCTGAGCTACATATAACTTAAATATATATTTTAACAGAGTAAAAGCTTTTTTACTCTCTTTTTTTCTCTTGAGAACAAAAATGTCTATGTCTACATGTTCTATCAAAAAAAATTCCTGTAATTTCTAGAAAGTATTTATGCGCAATTACAGATTTTTTAATAAATTTTTTTTCACTACTAACATATGTTGGTGAATTAAATGCAAATTAAAAAATATCTTTTAATTATCTTTTAAATATTTTATAAAATTTTATTAAAACCAAAAATTTTATAAGACTTTAATTCATATTTTTATAAAGGTCACAATAAGGACTCTTTGTATACGCTATTAAAAAAAAAATCACTCAAAACTCCTTTATAAATTTATATGAGTGTTAAGGTACTCAAAATCTGCATTAAATTTGCTCAAACTTTCTTTCATATTATTGCTCTCTTTTTATAGACTATTTAATGGTTATATTTATTTCTCTTTATTACTGTATTTTTTTTTTTAAGTTTTATTACGTCGAAACTTCCGGTGAATAATAATAATGTCATATAGTATTTTTATATTTGTAATAAGGTCTGTAAGTCAGTGGTGTGAAAAAAAAAAGTTGCAATTACAAAATGTACCAAAAAAATATTTTTAAAATAAAAAAGTACCTAATGAAAATAATTTTGTCATTTGGTCACTGGGTATATTTTTTGAGTCCATGGATATTAGAAGATCTTTTAAGAATTATTTTGTATTTAAGCCTTATTCTTATCTCTAGGCACTTTATTTTAAAAACAAAATTATTTTCTCTCAAAATTTTCATAGTAAATTTAATCAGGGTAAAGAATTTTGATATATTTTATTAAATATATATCATTGGAAAGCTAAGAGTTTGGGCCTTTCCAATATCACAAAGTGATTCTAAAACGCTTATTTGGGAAATAACTTTATAGCGTATTTCGGATAAAATATATCTAATATAACACTCTGCGCCCTGAAAATTTATTCTTTGTTTTAATGGAATAAAAATAATTCCACCAATTCATCATGATGAAAATAGTTTGAGGAGCCAATAAGTGGATGTACTTCACTATATTTCAACTGAAATACCTTTAAAAATTTGGATTCAGAATAAAATTGAACAAATGGGTTATATTTTCCTTTTATAGCCCACAAAATTCTTTGGAAACAAAAGTACTCGGAAGTTGAAAGTCCAACTCTTCCGGCAAATGTTAACTATAATTTTGTAATTTTATGACCAAAAAATCTCTGCACTATATTTTCTCTAAATTAAAATTTTCTTTAAAAATATATAAAAATTCTCAAAGGGATCTCAAAGCGATCTTCACAGAGATGATTTTAAAATAGAAAACAATTCTAAAAACCCCTCTGGAATGAAAGTTTTGATTTTAGTCTATTAAATCCCATAACACGAATCTGCAAACAGAATGCAGTTTAGAATGTTGTTAAAAGTTTTCAAACAAAATGTAGATTTTGTAGATGAAAATGTGAACAAATATATCACTTTATGAAAGTATGCTCCATAAATATTACAATGATGTATTTGGATCAAAATAATAGTTATTTTCCTTCTCTGGTATAAATATGTCTTTCCGTTTTTAAATAGATTCAGGCTTAAATTCGAATTTTTATTTAAACTTTCTACATAATATTTTTATAAAAAAAATTGTGTGTTTAAGATTATTTTTCAAAATATCTTCGCGATCCCCAGAAATGTCCTTACGGACCCCTTGTGGGTCGCGGACCCCCATTTGAGAACCGTTGTATTAGATGATCTTCTTAAAATTATTTTATTATATTTTATTATCGCATTATTCTGATCTCCAATTTATTTTAGAAACAAAATTACCAGCAAGAAAAGGAACATCAATAGAAGTCAATAAGATCCTGAAGTAGTACAAATTCGTAGCATTTCCAATGAATTTAACATAGGCTTGTCATAGGAAGATGTTCTCTTTTTTGATACCTATGCAATGAAATGAATGGAAGTCATGTCCAAATTCTTTGGATTTTTCTTCTTATCCAATGCAGGGAAGTAAAATTTCATTAAAGGCAAACTAATTTTAAATAAACATTAATTAAATTTATTAAAAAAGCCTTTGAATATATTTTAATTACAATCTTTGTATGTGTTTTATTACGTTTTTAAAATCACGAAAAATATATCTATTGACTACTTTGAAGAGTAGTGAAAATTGTACTTTCTTAAAAATGATTTTTTTTTTTTATTTTTGCCACCTTCCCTCAAAATTCTCACATGAATTTAACAAAATAAATGAATTTTATGTTTTTATCCAAATATATATACCGATGAAAAAATGCAGTAATAAGATCATAAGTCAAAATGTTTTTAAAAAATATTGACAAACCTAGATCCCCTTGATAGAATTAGAAGATCTTTGATCTTTAGTCACTTTATTATAGAAATAAAATCTATCTTCCTTTTAACAATTCTCTTCAGTGTGAAATTAAATACAGTAAAAAATTTTGATTGTTGTTTTTATTAAATATATATGAAAAGGGAAAAGCTAAAGAAATTGTACAATGTAATATATATTTTGTTTTCAATATACAACCAAGTGGTTCAAAACCGTTTTCGTTTGCAAATATTCTAAAACTTTTGAACCCTTAGAAATATCTCAATAAAATTTCACTTGGTCAGAGTTGAGGTGTTTTTGAATTTATTTGAAGGAGTACAAATTCCTAGCTTGACAGGGGAGGGAAGAGGGTGGCTCTCCATCGTTCACCTTCTCGGGTATATAATTTTTTTTATTATTTATTTATTCATTTTTTTTTTTTTTTTTTTTTTGAAAAATTGCCAAAAATTCATTTATCATATGATAAAAAAGAAATTTTTTGTAAAAATAGTCCTTGTTAATCTCTACAAAAAGTTACTTACATGTATAGGCTATATCTTTTTTAGTTTAAGAGATATTCGAAATAATTTTTTACCTTATTTATAGCCTTGTGTGTGTGTTTTTTTTTTACTGGGCGGGCTTAATCCTATAATTTTTTTTTAAATATTCGCCAAATTCCTTACAAAATTTTTAACAATATTGCTGAAAGAATCATATTAATATATGAGTCCATTTAAAAGTTATATTAATCTGAAGTTGAAACTTTAAAAATACATTTTTCGGTTTTTTTCAATATTGGCCTCCCACATTAATTCTTTCATAAAATTTATTTTTTATTCCAAACGTTATATTTTTTTTTTTAATTTTTTCAAAAGATATTTTAATGCTAAAGCATGTAAAATAAATCCGGAGAAGTTTAAGGCAAAGGTCTGCCCACAGGCACTACCCCAATTTTAAAACTTTTTATTTTTTTTTTTTTTTTTAACTTTCTTTCATTAAGTTTCCACATAACAAAGCTGATGGATGGTATGGACTTAAAATTATTTTAAATCATATAGGATGGTATGGACTTAAAATTATTTTAAATCATATAGCTCCATATTTAAGCTAAAATACCCAAAATAGATTTTTCCACCAACACCCCTTTATAACGACAGGGTGATTATTTCAATGAAAAAAGTGAATTTTTTACGACTTGCTTTTTATCAAGTGCGGATCCAGCTCAAAGTTTTGGGGGGAGGAAATAGTATCTATTTTCTTAACTATTTCCTTAAATTGAATGATTTTGTACAAATTTTTCTTTAAATAATTTTATTTTGGGGAGGGAAACAATATTGCTACAAGAAACATAAAAAATATATAAATCCATTAAAAAGTTGAAAAGTCTGAAGTTGAAACTTCAAAAAATAAAAAATTAAAAAAAAAAAAAAAAATACTTTTTACTGTATTTTCCATAGAGGGGGTAATATTTATTCCCTAATAAAATATGTTTTTTGTTCTAAGCTTTATAATTTTTTTAATGTTTCAAAATGTAATCTTAATGGAAATGTCTAAAATGTAAATCCGAAGTAGTTTAGGGTAAAGTTCTGCCCTCAAGCTTTAACCCAATTTAAACATTTTTGTATTTTTTTTTATTAAGTTCTCGCATAGTCAAGCTGGGATCTACTAAAAATTATCTTAATTATATAGCTCTATATGTAAGCTAAAACATAAAAAAAAATTTCCCTCCAACGCCCCTTACAACGACAGGGTGACCATATCAATGAAAAAAGTAAATTTTTTCAAACATGTTTTATACGTGGTGGAATTTGGGGTATTTCTATATAAATATATGGGAATTTTTAATATGTTCTGATTTTAGGACAAATGTTTATACAGGCGCGGATCCAGCACAAGCATTTGGGGCGGAAAATAGAATGATTTTCATATTTATTTCCTGAAATTTTATTATTTAGTAAAAATTCTTTATTAAGAATTTCCATTTTGGGGAGGGAAATTTCCCTTTTTCCCTCCCCGTGGATCCGCGCCTGAGTTATATATTATACTGAAATTTTGTTAAGATATCTCTAACGGTTTATTAATTACAGAATGTTTAAAAAAAACTGTCTGAGAACATCTGTACCTCGTTCAAATTTAAAAAAAAACGATTTATGGCCTAAATTAGTCCATTAAAAAATATGATTTAAGTAGAATATATATATAGGTACTTTTATACTCTTAAATTGTACCCCTTAAAGGTACTACTGCATCAACTATTCCCTCCCTGGTCTACCTATCATAAGTATTTTTATATATTAAAGTATTTCTTTTTTTTGTTATCGCACTCTATTACGAAAGAGAGTGAGAGAGAGAGAGAGAGAGAGATAAAGAGAGTATTTATCACATGAATTTTTATTTAAATATTTATTTCACTCATATTTAGTTTCATATTACTGTAACTAGAGTACTTTACTACTAAATTAAATACGAATTTATGAATGAAATTCTGTTAAAAATGTGCATCTTTGTTTTTTTTTTTTTTGTCGCATGATTAGAGAGAATAAATGTAAATATAGTAAGTTAAACTTACTCATATTTACTCATATTTACACTCTAATATTTCAGTGTTTTTTTTTCTGTTCTTTAGCTTTTTTGACATTCTGTGAATGAATGACGTAGGTTAACTAACATCTTTACTACTACGATAAATACGTTTCTAGATGTTTTATTTGTTGTAGATGCGAAATTTCGTTTTTGCCTTTTTAGTATGACGTCAAGGAAATCCATTGTAATACATATGTATAAGATAAATATGTTATATATATATGTATATACTTCATATATACAACAAGTGCCTTTAGTAATTTTGAAGATTGTAATAAAAATTCTGTTTGCTTGCAATTCTTTGTAAAAGAGTATTAAATAAATGTATATATTATATAGATAGAAAGGTAAGAAAGAGTAAAAGGTAGTTGAAAAAGTTTGTATATATTATACAATGAGTTTTAGCGTCAGTATGATGAAATTTGCCAAACAATTGGAAGTTTTTGTTTTCATTATATTTCATTTGAACTTGAAAGTGTCAAAATATTTGTATTCTTTTTTTTCTTTCTTCTCGACACCTACATAAGAATTTATGTGGCATGTAAAAAGTTGCTATTGTTGTTAATGTTAATGTTTTTTTTTATGAAAAGAATTGTATTAAGTTTATAAAATATGTTTGTTCTATATTTAGATTTTAAGATTCATTGTCAATATTTATAAATTGTCTTAGAAAAAAATTTGCAACAAAGGATATGTTAGGAAATAATTTTAAAATGATTAAACCATTAGTTTCATTCTATATAAAATGAATTAAAATGCACTAATGTTTTCTTGGGTAGTCCTTATTATTAAAAGAATGAAAATCTACATTTTTAAAAATATCTTGAACATTTGTAAAAATTTTCTTAATACTTTATAAAAATTCAATCATTCTATATCGATTTCATCATTTCAAAATTAATTTCGATTTTTCGAACATTGAATTGAAAAGTAAAAATTTTTGTCAAGGATGCTTTCAATAAAAATTTTTATACCCTTTATCACAGGTGTAAAGGGTATATATAAGTTTGTCATTCCGTTTGTAATTTCGAGAAAAAGAGACCTAGGAAGACTAACAGAGCTGAAGATCGTTTAATTTGCAGTTATGCGAAGAAAAATCCTTTTATATCATCATCAGAGATTTAGAAAAAGGTGTCTGAAGAACGTGGAGTATCCATTAGTAGCAAATCTATGCATCGCAGACTAAATGAATTTAATGGTTTAATTGGCTGTATCGCATAGTACAAGACACACGTCTCTAAAAAAAAGAAATATATTAGAGCTCGTTTAAACATTCGAAAACTATATAAAACCAAGTCAATTTCATTCTGGAAACACGTATTTTAGAGTGATGAATCAAAATTTAATCAATTCGGATCAGATGGAAAGAAAAATGTATGGCGTCCTACAAAGCAGGAGTTTACCCTTAAAACCATTAAGCATGGAGGTGCTTCCATAATGGTGTGGGGTGTTTTTCATGGCACGGAGTAGGTCCAATCGTTAAGATTGTGGGCAGAATGGATCAGCCTCAGTACAAGGAAATACTTCAGCAATATCCCAGCAAAAAACCACAACTATTCAGTGATTGTACAGCCGTTTCTCTTTGATTTGAATAATACCATGTTTTAAACGTTTTTGGAAGTTCTAATAATTACTTCCAAAAAAGTGAAATAAAGAATTTTTAGCGACAAAAATTTATATAATTTCTAACAAATATANNNTAAATTTTATAAATTTTAAAGCATTTTTATTATTATTTAACAGGGCAAAAGTAGAGTTTTTATTAAAAAATTGTATAAACATTGTTTTAAGGGTAGTACTTCAAAATGAATGAAAAAGAAGTAATAAAGAATAACATCTTACCAATGACAAACTTGGGTTAAAAAAAGAACTTCTGCAGCTCTTTTTCACCACTAAGTACTTCCTTCCAATGAAAACACAATGTTAAAATCATAGCTTTTTCAGTTCTTTTTTTGCTGGGACTATAATTATTCATTGCATATTTAAGCTTGAATTTGGATACAGCTGAGAAATGTATCTGCAAGACTCATTTTATATTCTGTTAATTTCATATACTATGACTAAAGTAGTTGTAATGCTCAGCATATTACAGCAATCATTAAACGTAGTAGAGAGAAGGGGGAGCATTCGGCATAGGGGCACAATTATCTTGAAAATGAAGTCAAATCTTCTGTTTTAATAATTTTATTTCCATTGCTCTACTATCTGTAAATATTTTACTGTTCATAAACCTCCCCAGTGCTAATTGAATTCAAATTAAAATCATTTAGTGATTTTTTCATGCAATGATTTTTGATCGACATTGTTAATTGAATTTTGAATTATTTTACATAAAATTCTTTAAACATATCAATTAAAAAGTTTTTTTTTCTGTATTAATATAAAGAAAAAACCATCATATATATGAATACGAAACTGCCCCCATTACTTAGCGAATCTACCCCATGGTAGATTCGCCACGTCGAAACGTTGTTTCGACGTTTTTGGTCACTTCACAAATTCGTAATAAAAATTAACTAAACCTAACTATAGTCAAGATCCAAAGGGCTTAAATATAAGCCAACATATTAAGTTCTCACTACTAAAGAAAGTGAACCATTTAGAAAATTTTACATTTTAAGTGAAAAAGTGGCATATGCTCCCCAGTCTACCCTAATTATTTTTTAAATTTCAACAATCTGCAGGGATTAAGTATATTTCTTTTTTCAAACTTGTTTCGTTTTTAATTTTGACAATTTTATTTCAGTCATAATCATCAGTTAAATCATGTCTGTGCACTTTTATACGAATAACACAATAATTGTACCAAAAGAGTTTGAAATAAAATTTATTGCACACTAAGCTAAATTAAAAAAAAAAAAAATTATCAAAATCTAATTCTATTACTTGTTTTATGACTTAAAAAATTATCGTTAAAATAAAATAAAAAAAAAATAATGTTGTTTATTATTTTTCATGTATGTAAAAGTATCATTCAGTTCGCGTTTGTTTGTATTAAATACCAATACAATTTGCATAATTTTGTCATCATTACGGTAATATATAATATAATTATTGTTGTTTTTTTTTATAACTTTTGGAATCATATAAAAACTTCAGCATTCTAAGAGATGATCATCATTCAGTTTTTTAGTGCCAAACCGAATAATACAACAATTCACAAAAAATGAAATTCTTAATTGTATTTGTTGCTCTCTTTGCCGTCGCTTTGGCCGTACCCGTTGATCCACAACATGCTGAGATCATTCATCAAGAATCTGATGTTGAACCTGAGGGTTTCAGATTCCTTACCGAAACCTCTGATGGTACTCATCATGATGCTGAAGGTAAATTGAAGGAATTGGATAAAGAACACGCTGGTATCGTTGTTCATGGTTCATACTCCTGGGTTGATGAAAAGACTGGCGAAAAATTCACCGTTAACTATGTTGCCGATGAAAATGGTTACCAACCCGAAGGTGCTCATTTGCCCAAAGCTTAAATGTTTGCGGTGATATGAGAACACTTTTTTGAATTGTTGTAAATAGTTTTTTTTGTTTATATGTTTAATAAAAATAAATGCAAAATAATTAAAATTTAATTTAGTTTTTTATTATTAGGGAAAGTTGGTTGAAATTTTTGCATAATTTCTGAAAAATTTTAAATAATTGGGAATTCATAAGAAAACCAAGAAAATTGGGGATATTGAAGAAAATCAATTGTAGACAAAAAATAAATATTGAATACAAGTTTCAAAAAAAAAAAATATATTATCCTAATTATAAAAAATATACCAAATAAAAAAATTATAATAGAGAAGTTAAGACTTCACATATAGCAATTTTACTTGCTACTATTTAAATTTTATCGAAGGAAGAGAGAGAGAGAGGGAAGAGAGATACTTTTACATTCCCTTTGCCAAAAACCGAAAAACTTAATATTTTCATTTTAAACATATTTTTAAAAATTTATTTAAAAATTTGTAACCAAACAAAACTTTAAGAATTAAAGGTATTGCATTAAAATGTTGATAATCAAGAAATTAAAAAAAACTCCTATTTCGTGCGCCAATATACCCATAATCTTAGCCCAGGAATATTTGTTTCAAAAACTGATTTTTTTTATTATATGGCCGCCTTGACGTTGTAAAAGGCATGGCTCAATAATTTTTTTTTTTTTTTTGTTGTATGTTTAACCAATTGAGCAAATATCGGCTTTAAAATTGTATAATTATACTAAAAATATTGAAAAAAATTTTCAAAATAGACAAAGCTTGTATAAGAGAAAGAAGAATTAGGGAACATTTTTTGCTCAGACCTGCCGAATATTACGTCAATACTAAGATTCACATATATTTATGCACTTGTTGTTGATTCCCGAAATTGGATCTTATATGGGAGATATTTTCAATTATTGACCGATCTTCATGAAAAGTTTAACAGCGGTTTATACTTATAAAAATGTTATTTATGTCGAATATAAAATTCATATTAACATTATTATGGAATTTAAGCACACGTTAAAGTTATTTTCGAAAGAGAAAGAA
>MINK01188367.1:0-13044 GCA_001735545.1 Phormia regina
CTAAAATGACTGCACGTGTCATTTTCCTCAATTTCTTGGAAAAGATTCAAAAATTTTTGTTACTTTTTACGGTATAGGTAGAAGAAGACAATCAATCATGCATAAAAAATCCCATTCATAAAAAGTTATTTATTATTTTTTATTTATCACAAATTTATGTGAGACACTGTATATAAAAATTAACCGTGATTTTTTTTTTTTTTGAATTTCTGCAGTGTGTTTTTCTTAAATTCAATGTGGGCGAGGTGCCACGCCTTTGACACCACCTATATGAACATTCTGGAAAAAATAGGCGAAATAGCAATAGGGGATGTGGCACATCCCATGTCTAACTAATATTGCTTTCCAATACCAAACGTGTAAACTTAGGAAACTATAAATAATAACAGTTACATTTCCCAAATTTTGTACAATAAAAATAAACTTATGTGTCAAAGTGACAAACATTTTGTGCAAAAATGAGTGGAAAAGAAATAGTGGGCGTGGCACTCTCCATTTTTATAATTTTCTTCATCATAATAAATCAGAACATTGTCCTGCATTCATTTTATGAGATATTATAATAAAACAAATTGGAGAACGTGATCTATATGTATAGCCAAATGCTGCCCAAGTCATAAGAGAAGAGAGCCAGCCTCCTTTAAAATTTCGTGCTACTCTTTTTTACTCGCTGTTTTTGTCTTCTCCAGTATCCTTGAAAACTATCTGGACCGTCAAGACAAAAAACTTTTTTTCATCACTAAACAGAACCATTACACGTTCTGGTAGCAGTAGGCTAGCTACATTGGTAGAACATTCTCTCTGTTCTCATTTTTTTTTTTGCGGATAATTGAATGTTTTTGATTTATTGTGTGTGTTGTTCCCCTGTTTTTTTTTTATGTATTGTGTGTGTGGGTATAGGGTACGTACGTACGTACAAACTTTTTATTTACACTTGTTGTTGGTTATATAAAACAAGTAAAGTACTAGGAACACATAGATAGATAGAATTTAGTAGGTGTTTCATTATGATTCTAAGTTGGTGGTTGGTGAAATATAAATTTTAACACAATGAGCGCAAAAACCTACTATTTGAAATTTATTTTAGTAAATTTTCCATCTCTGACCAACACATATATACGTACACATATTAAATTCATTAAAAGAGCACACATACACTGAGTGTCATAAAATAGAACTTTATTATTTCAAAGTATTTTGATGAAACTTGGAAAAACGGTATTTAAGAGGTAATTGTAATTGAAGCATAGACGGCGCTACAATGAGCCAAATTTGGCTTATTGTACCAATTTTGTAAAATCAATTATTACATATACAAATTTCGTTAGCGTACGTAACTTTTTCGAATATTTTGTAATTTTAAGTGCATAAAAATTTTTTTTTGGGGAAACTCTTTTCTTAATGACACCCTTAGAAATATGGAAAAGAAGGTTTTTTAACACGGCGGTATATCTAAAAGCGGCTGCACTAAAAAAATGTATATTTTTATAATAAACCTTTTTAAACAAACATTGAATGAAGTTTAATTAATAACAAATAAGGTGTATGTATTTTGAAGTTATAATGTTCATGCCATAAAATATCAGACGGAATTCCCATGCCACCAAGATAAAAATAATTACTTTTCTGAGACCAGAAGTATGTAATAGGTTATGAAATGTTAAACAGGAGAAACGATCACGGAAAGACTGTACCGAATACAAAATAAAAAACCCTTTAAAGTCAGAATTGAAAATAAAGTTAGTAAAGTTTAGAACAGACATTACAGAAATTTTTATCATAATTTATAAATTATTTTCAAATTTAAACGTTATTATTTATTAAATGTTCAAACCATAATAGATAATCTAAAATTTTAAAATAAAAATTTAAAATCATTTCATATTTACAAAAGTTTCAATTAATTTCTTTTTTCAAACTCAGGATGGTCAACTTTGGGCCTTTTTTTGCGCATCATTCAATCCAGCCAACAATATTCAGAAAGACTCTCTCTCTATAAGTGTCCCAAGTATTATAAAAAAAGGTCGCTTCTAAAGAAAGGATCCTAAATTATTACCATTTATTAAAATCCAATATCAATTATGCCTTATTTTTATATTACCTAATTACAAATAAGATACAAAACTTTTAATGCTCACTGTAATAATGTATTTTTTATTTAGATTTTTTTGTATCTTTTGAGTGTGTATGGATGGTATATTTTTGCTATTGTTGTTTTTGCATTACAGCTACAACAGTAGCACTGATTGTTTTTGCGATTTTGTTGTCATTACCTCTGGGGAGCAAGCAACACTACAAAAAACAAAAATAACAATAACAAATAGTAGATGAAAAAATAATAAATAACAAAAACAAAATGCTTATTTATTATAAACAATATGTTGTTGTTATATTTCAACAGTTGTACAACAACAAAAGAACATGGCTAACAGAATTTAGCAGAAAGTATGGCAACAAAACTTTTTTTTTTTGTTAAGAAAACAGAAACAAATAAATAAATAAATACACGTACCAACAAAAGTAATCAACAACAAAAATGAAAAAAAAAACAACAACCTACTCTACTAGAACATGTAGCCGAGATATTGTTATGTTGTTGTTTTGTTTTATTTTTTTGCGAATAAATTCTTTTATTGTTGTTGTTGTTTTATTTATTACTCATGGTAATGAGAATAATGCAGGGTGTTTTGAAAAATATGAACAAAAATCATAACAACAACCACTAAACTACAAAAAAAAAACAAGAGTTTAAAATATGTGTTTTATTCATACTCCCCCCCTCTTTGTATCTGACCCTCTAAGCTTAATGTTTTGATCTGAGCAATATCATCATATACATTCATTCGTTTGTTTTAAATTCATTCATTCTTGGTTTTTTTCTATAGAGGATTTTAATTTATTCAACAAGCATCTTCATCTTTTTTATCTCTATCTAACATTTGCAAGAAAGCAAATTAATTCGTTTTCAATGCAAAAATAAATTCTTTTATTCTAATTTTTTTAAAGACTTGTTTTGTTATTTATTTATTTGCAGTTTAACTTTTAATGCATTTTTTATATATAGATAGACAAAATCTTCCGTTATATATATGAACACCATCCAATGCCGTCTTTTTTCCAGAAAATAACCAAACTTCATACCAGGTTTTCAGCATTTCATAGTAAGCTGTTTGAGACACAGAGCTTTTATACAATTTTATAGAAAAAAATTCAAACAAAAATAACAAGTAACAAGCCGCACAAACAACAAACTGCTGTATATTTAGCTGGAGTCTATTATAATAATAAATTCAATACAGTAATAGAAGTTTGTTTGTTTGTGTTATTTTGGTTTATAAAATATATTACCCCTGATACTATTGAAACGGGGCTAAGGGACAGATAAATTTTTAAGGCTATATAGGATCAAGTATTTAGGGGAGGATTCGTTTTAGCTATTAAAAAATTAAGCTAGACTTTCTAAAGCATGATTAACACTTCAAATTTTAAAACTAAACAAAATTACTTTTATAGACTAGGGAGTCGTGTATACGTTTGTTTTCAATTTATATATTATTTTATATCAATATGTTTATGTATACATACATACGTAATTGTTTAGTACTAAAATAAATATCATTTAAGTTCTCTATTAAAATCAACAAAATCTAAAGATTCTGAGCTGTTGTTAACTTAGCAAGTTATAGCAAAATAATTTGCTATATATATGTAGAAAAAAAACTTAACTGCTGCTATTTTAAGAATGTTGAATGTTGTTGTTAAAACAGCTTCATATTAATTAAAGCATTTTGTCATAAAAAATGTTTTGATATGAAAGAAAATTTAACTTAAAACTACAATTTTCATATGAAAATCTAAATTTATTTTATATTGCAAATAAAAATAAATTGCAAATAAATAATTCACTGTTTATACGCAAATTGGAAANNAGACATAAATTGTAAGTTTACACGGTTGTTAGACATTTTCTGAAAATTTTTCTGCCAACGTTTATACGCGCGATTATTGCAAATAAAAATAAATTGCAAATAAATAATTCACTGTTTATACGCAAATTGGAAAAGAAATATATTTCCTTATTTGTCGTGCCAGATGGGATGGAATTACAAAATACTTATTCTTAATTCAAATATCGGTCAAAAAAAGGCTTAAAGTGTCATGTAAAACCCATCTTCAAATTTTGGTGTATATACAGAATAATGCAGGGTATCGAACTTACCGGCTATATATTTTTTGACTTGTTCTTTTTAATTATTTGTTAGTAATAAAATAAATATATTTTATTTACATATTAATTTATTTATTTATTTATTTTTTTTTCAAAGGCACTTAGCACTTAAATTGTGGTAAGAATTTTTAAATAAATAACTCAATTGATAACTGACATTTATTTTTAACAATTAAATAATTTCTATTTGACATCAACCTACAGAGTAATAGTTCCTACCTTATTTAACATACCTCGTATGTTGCAGTAACGTTTTTTTCTGAGGTATCTGAATCTAAACTTACTGATGTCTGTCTGTATGACGTTTTTGTATTGGACGTGGTCTTGTCTGGATGTTATTTTAGAAAACGTTTTTTTTTTTTGTTTTTTTTATATTTGTTGTTGTTGTTTTTTTGACTTTAAACCACCAACACAAATTTATTTAGCATTTAGTCAGGCCTGTCAGTTTACCTGTCTTGTCCGCTCGTCCGTCCATTCAACGTTGCCAATTGTATCTGTTTCCCTTTGCATGAGATACGTTTATATTTTTTGTCTTCCCCCTATTTCTTAGTATGTACTTCTTTTAGTCGATACGTATGTAAGTATAGTTTACCTTACATATGTGTGTGTGTTTTTTCTGCTGCATTTTGTTAACATCTTTTGAAGGCGTGGGAGCTTAATATACAAGCAGCATATTGTTGGCAATTGTTGTTGTTAATGTGCTGATTTTTAGTGAAACTTATAAAATCCATTGTTGCAGCCGACGCCATATTTTATTTTTCTTTTAGACTTAAACTTTATATCTGATATGTTGAATCATCATAATGGACTTTTGTTAGATTTTTGTAGTCAATTTAATTGGAGAGTATACATGATATATAGAATTTTTATATTTGTAATATTTTGGGACTTAAGTGGGCTTTTGAAACCCAATCCATTGATTTGGGAAAAATGTTGTGCCATGGAATAAAAAATATTGTTTAAATTGTAATGAAATTAGCATTTTTGGGAGGTTAATAATATAACTGACATATAACTTATAGGGTAAAAAACTTTTAAATTTTAAAAACGAATTCTGAAGTTATCTTGCGAGATCTTCTATATTGGACATACAAATTTAACGTCAAATTCCCATAAATAATAAATTTTTAATTTAATGTTTATTATACCATTTTTATTTACATTTATTTAATATGTAATATTTTATTTTATAAATTTCCCTAGATATATACTTAAAATAAAATCGAACAAAATTTATAAAATTAAATGCAACAATATTCACAATACGAATGGAAATTTTATTTGTATTATAAGTCAAGACCACATGTCTGCCATGTTATTTGTCATTGCATGACAATTTTATTGGTGGTTTTCAACAAATAACAACAGCAACAATAACAATATAACACCCCACATATATAAACGTACATATAGACATACATATATGTACAAATATAGGAATGACAAACGTATACCTCTACATTAACCAAAAAAAAAAAAACATAAAATAACAAATGAATGAATTAACTGTCCGTCCATCAAAACAGACATTTGCATTTCAATACTAAAGTTTCACATGCTGTTTAAAAAAGGTTTGTCAAAAGTAAAAACTACAGAAATAAAAGAATAACTGAAAAAAATAAAATATATATCCATGTTCCTATGTATGTGTTACCAAAAGAAAAAACATTTATTCCAATATGCAAACTTTTAAACCATTCGTACCCACATACATACATATACCTATGTACTAGACTAGCACAAAAAAATAAGGAATTTTTAAATGATAATTTTCTAAAGGTCCTTAAGAGGCCACCTTTCTTACATTCATCAAAACAAATAAGTCTGCCAAAAATTGGAGTAATTGGTTGATATTTAGAAGTCGAAAAAATTTTCGACTTTTTATACCCTACACCACCAAAGGTGGTTGGGGTATTATGTGTTTGTGCAAATATTGTAACGCAAAATTTTCCTACACCCACCTTAAAGTATACCGTTCGACTCAGAATCACTTTTTGAGTCATATGGCTTATGTGGTAGTGATAAAATAAGCCAAAGCGTTTAGTAAACAGAAAAGTTATGGGCAAATACCTTTTCTGCTAATATCTCTCGTGGTCGATATAAACTGGAAACAAAAAATGGGCGTGGTCCACCACACTTTTATCGTCCACATTCCATATAAGGAGAAACGTCAACAAAATGTTGTACAAATATTATCAAGGGCCCACCTTTACTGCACCACCTTTCATATTAATGTAAAAATGGAAACACTTTGATAGGTATAAGATTCGGCTGAGGTGAATATAACATTCGCTCTTGTTTTAATATTAAAAAGTTTCTTCTTTTGTCGAGTGCATAGGTTTCAATTTCGATTTTGTCTTTGGCATAAATTAATAATAATGTTGTTAGCTTTTAATTTCGGCATATTTAATGGGTCATAGTATATAAATAAAGGGAAAAATTAAAAAAATATTCAAATTGTTACCCACGCTCACACCCTACGCCAACTAAATGTAAGCATCCAGCTGAGATTAATAATTTTTTGAAACTTTACATAGAGATAGATAAGCATTCCAACTTGCTCGAGCTTATCGGATCCTACCACTTTTAAAGGGTTTAACTTTGGGCGTCAAAATTACCTACTTTTTTAGTTTGTTTACATTATAATACTGTTAATGTTCATACATTCATACCAGATCACTTTCATGGAAGTGGAATTGATGCGTTCGTGTTCAGTAAATTTTTTTAGGTATTTAACTTTTCAACTCAAAATATTATATTTCAGGATGTATTTAGATATATGTTTGAATTTTCCATAAGGTATCAACCGATGTCAAATAGCGAGAAGAACCGGTAAGCTTAGACATGCCGATCTTAATTCTTAATCTTGTGAGTAAATTTCAAATAAATCTGGATTTTATGTGAGATACGTAAGTACTGAAATTAACCTTCGATCTGATCATTAAATTACATAAAAAATATTGAAAATGATTTTAGAACCATTATTGTGGTTATTATCAAAAAACTTAAACTAAAACCTTATAGATAATAATATAATTAGTTTCAAATCTAATATTTTGCAACATCTAGTTCAAATAGAATTTTCATAAGTATCAAAAATCAGATGGAGTTTCCTCGTCATCCATAAATGGGACAAATGTCGGTTCTTCCAAGAGATGATATCATTTCGGTACGGTTAATCAAAAATTGTGCTAAAAAAAGACAATTTTTGTAAGTTTGGGTCCATGGAATTCATATATGTTATGTTAAGACTACACAATCCCAATACAAGAATTACGACAAGGATTTAAAAAATAAATTTTAACGAGAGAAGAAGGTATAGTCGGTCAAGAGCCGACCATATGATTACCCTACACCATTGCCTATGTGTACCAAATTCGGGAAGGAGCCAATTATGGACTTAACTTGTATTAAGTGGAAAATAAAATCATACTATTGCAGAATATACGTTCGATACTAAGATCACATGTATTTTATGCACTTATTGGTTGATCCCGAAATTGGGCTGATATGGGTAGCCTAGGTTCATTATGGACTGATCATTCATGAAATTTTTGCCAGGTCACTTATACTTTTATATAGATGCATGATATGTCGGAATATTAAATTAATATTAACATTTTGGATGGGATTTATGCACGTTTAAGTGACTTTCGAAAGAGTGCGTTTATTATGGGAGCTATAGGCAATTATGGACATCTTCATAAAATTTGCACATCGGCTTTATGCATTATCTAAACTTTATTTGTTGTTAATTCACTTAAAATATTTTAAATTCTAAGGTATTTTTAGTTGTTAAAACTATATTCCGGAAGAACATTTGTATGGGGCTAGGTTAAATAATGGGCCCCATCATGACCAAAATCAATAGGCTTCTCTTTATTATCAAAAACTTAAAACTAAAACCTTATAGATAATAATATTAAATATTTCAAAACTAGCATTTTTCAACATCTAGTTCAGAACAATTTTCATAAGTATCAAAATCAGATGGAGTTTCCTCGTCATCCATAAATGACAAATGTCGGTTCTTCCAAGAGATTGTGCTAAAAAAATTACAATTTTGTAAGTTTGGTCCTTGGAGTTTATATGTTATGTTAAGACTACACAATCCCAATATCAAGAATTACGACAAGGATTTAACAAAAATAAAATTCAAAAATATACCATAGAACTACTTACCTTGGGCCAAGCGAGGATGCTACTCATGCTTTTGGGGGGAGGAAAATAGAATGATTTTCTCAACAATTTCCCTAAAATGTATGTTTTAGTATATATATTCTATTAAGAATTTTCATTTTGGGGTGGGAAATTTCTTTTTTTCCCTTCCCGTGGATCCGCGCCTGCCTTAGGCTATATTTTCCATTTTTTAAATAACTTATAACTTTATTTTTTAAGGTTTTCTCGTTATACAATTGAAATAGTGTTTTAACACTTATTTAAGAATACATGTTTAAAGTTTCAGTTTTGAAAGCCTAACAGATCGGTAGTGTTGCCAACTGTTTTTTTTATTTATTTTCTTGATTGACTGAAGTGTTGCCATTAAGAAAATAAATTTTGCCAAAAAAAAAAAATCGATTTGAAAGTAAAGTGGAGCGGATCACATGCAGATTTTGGGAGTTCAAACATTTACGTCTTTTTCGCAAATTGGACCAGTCTAGTATGTACACATAGAAAAATATACTTATTTCCATATATTATAATTTGTTTTAAGATACAGATTTTTAAAAGAATAATTTTTATTGAAATGAATATTAATATAATAGTCACCTAACTCTGGATATTTTAATTTTTCAATTACTTTACACAGAAAAAAATATTACCGTCTTTTTTACAATTGACTCAATTGTTTAATTTTACATCAAAATTTAATAAATATGTTTAAGAAAAAAAATAAAAAATAAATTTTGTTATGATTTTTTTCCTATCCACATTTTTAATTCATTCAATCATCTACTTGATTGATATAATTAATTTATTAATTGGGNAAAACAAATAAAAAATAAATAAATTAAAAGAATCAGCTCTTTAAAAACTCTTCTATAGATTTGTTACAGGTATGTATATGTGTATATCTATGACTGTCCATGCCACATGCCAAGGTTGCAATAGCAACAAAAGGGGCAAACCAAAAATGGTTTGCTGCATTTTTGTTTATGAATAAACAAATGTGTTTACTTTTTCTCTCGATTTTATATGTATGAATGTATGTATATGTATGTATGTATGTATGTATGTATGTAGGATGTATGTATGTATGTATTGTATGATGTATGTATGTATGTATGTATTGTATTGTATTATGTTTATGTATGTATGTATTATGTATGTATGTATTTTAAGTTTTTTTGTTTGCTACAACCATTGCCACCAACACTTGAAATTGTTCGTATTTTAAATAATATTTTTGCTGTTAACGTTTTAACGTTAAGTCTCCCCAATATTTTGATGGTTGATTGCACAACCAAACGAAACCACAAGTTGATGGACAGTTTGAGGTTTTCTGTTTTCTGTTTTTTTTTTCTTTCTTCATTTTGGTGTGGCAAATATTTCTCTATAGAAAACATAGTCGTTCCTTGATGGAAATTTGTATAATGTAAATATGTACATACATATGTATGTATGTTTGCAGATAAATATAAGAAAAAAATACCTAATAAGTAACACGAACAACAAGGATAACAACATGCAACAATAACAACAACAACAACAACAGCAACAATAATAATATTTTGCTATTGTTTGGTTAAGTCAAATAAAGTTACCAACTTTTTCATTTGTTTTACCATAATTTGTTCATTGGTGGAAATAGTTGCCGAAAGGGTTTAATACAACAAATATACCAGGATACGTGAGATATTTGTCAGGAAGTTGGCAGTAGTAGTTTCACAGGAATGTTTATTGCATGTTAGATGGTATTGCATTAGGAATAACATTCCTTATTTTTTATTTTTTATTTTTTTTTAATTTTAAAATGTTTTTCCAATTCCCTGGACTATGTTGAAAAGAGGAGAAAAAAGAAATCAACCAACAACAAAATAAACATAAATAATTGTTTTGTTTAATTAAATAAATGTGTTTTTGTTTTAGGGACTTAAAAATGAAATGTAAAAAAAGGATTGTTAATATATTAGTAATATTTAAATTGAAATTACTAAAAATGTTTATTTCACTGTCAACAGACGAATACTTTAGTTAATCAATAGTTGGGTGTGAAAAATTTTCTAGAACCCGAAAGTCGATTTTTTGACTTTCGATAAAGTTTTAAATATTTGAGATTTTTCGATTGTCTGATAACAAGAAAGTAAATTTTTAGACAAAACACTGTGGGACAAAATAGAGAATTTTTTGTAAATAAATCTATAACTTTTAATTGACTGATTGGATTTGCGTGATATTTGATATAAACATAGCAGAAGAGTGTACAGTATTAAGTTTGAAAGGAGGAGCTAATAGACGACTCAGGGGCGGAGCTTAAAATGGGATAACTTTGATATATAAAGTTTTTAATCACCCGCTAAATTTTTCAAATACTTTCTTATTTTTATCAATTTTAAAAGTTTACAAAATGGACAAAATCTGGGGTCCGTTGACGGATTTGACGGAGTCAATTGACTCGAAGTATTGAGTTTCTAATACATTTTCTTAATTGAATATAGTTCTCACTACAAATCGCGAACAAAATTACATGCGGCGGTGGCACAAAAATAAATTGAAACCATCTTTACTTAAGGCCCAAAACCTGTCAACTTTTCAACGCACGTAAATGAAGAAAAAAGCGTGAAACATTTTGCAACCTCAGTCAAAAAAAGTAAATGCATCATATGGATTTTAAATACCATTGTGTAAACAACCCTTTCTTGGTTATTTTAACAAGAAAAATAAAGTACAGGATTGTCGANNNAAGTCACGTAGCTACTTAAAAATCTAATTTCAATAGATTTCTGCGATACGCTACCTAGATTTTTTGCCAATAGCTGCATACACACGTCCGCATAAGACAGGTTAAAGTAGCCGATTGCGATACGATTAAATTTTGTCTGGTTGGGCCTTTAACCGTAAATGTAAATTTAGAGAATTAACTGCTTTACATAATATAAAATATTTAACATTAACACTAACATCATGTTAATGGTAAATGTTAACCGTTTAATATGATGTTAATGTTAATTTTTTTAACGTATAAACACGGCTGTAAAAGTAAATGTTAAAAGAAACATATTTAAACGTCGAAAAACTTAACATTAATATTAAGTTGAATGGCATTCATTTAACATGACGTTAGTGTTAATGTTAAATATTTTATGTTANNAATTTTTTATCTCTGTCAATTATAGGGGAAAACGTATATCATAATAAATCATGTAAAAAGTACCAACAACAATCAAGATGGCATTTTTTATCAAATTCAATCTACATTAGACAAATCTTTCTCACAATTATTTTTTTGACGTTTGTCTTGATAAAAACTTGTCTAATTTACACTCAAAGTTACGTTGAGTCTACATTAGACAAATTTTTATTAAGACAAACGTCAATAAATAATCGTGGTAAAGAATTGTCTAATGTAGATTGAATTTGTCAGTGTTATTGCAGCGTTAAAAGAAATTATCAGCGCTCGAGCTCTGACAACTTTATCTTGATGGTAAAAGACGCCATCTTTTTTATTGTTGGTATTTTTACATGATTATTATGATATACGTTTTCCCCTATAATTGACAGAGATAAAAAATTATCTGCAACTCAAACAAACATTTGATACAAAGTTCTCTAATGTAGACTCAACGTTAGGACGCTTTACATTATTACGTGAAAACTGTAAGATTAGTGTTGACAGCTTTTTATTACAATATACCAAATAAATTAGCGTAAAAAATCGCTGAAAAAAGTTTATCAATTACACGAATTATTTGGTTGTTTTCTTTACTAAAATTTTTTTTTAAAATAATTAAATAGAGCGTAGTGTTGAATCAATAAATTAAAAATTCAATTTTTTGTCATAAAACACAAATTTCGTTTTGTATACAAATCACTAAAACACAAACCAATAACTCTAACGATTTTCAAACAAATTGACACTAATTGGATATATATGGAAAAGACATCACTGATGCTGATGTGTACGAATCAACAACAAAGTACTGGCAACAGTTATGTTTTTTGAGTTATCATCCATTTCCACTTCCATTTACATTTACGGCAGAGTAAGGGGGCCTTAATTAGGCGGAGGCTAAATTTTCACTATTCTAGAAGTGATTGAGTTTAGAAGTGATTGAAGCACAAGTAAATGGGTGCCGCGCATAGTGTAGAAAATTCCTTGTCGTCGGCGAGTTGTTGGGTTTTATCTCTTAACGCGAATTAAGTAGTTTGCACCCTATATTGAATCATGTCTCGAAAACGGCTTGACTGACTTTTTTAATAAAAATATTAAAAAAAAAAAATCTAAATAAATTTCTCTCAAGCAAATCTTATATTACATTTTAATACTGCCAACAGTTATGCAGATTTAAGGCTACTTCCTGAAAAAATTAAATTTTATACAATTTTTTTTTCCAAAAACTCATAAAAATTTGAAAATTTAAAAAATGCTAATTTTCATTCTTTAATCGTAAACATAAATTTATTTCAAATAAATAAATCAAACAAGTCATTTTCGGGATATGCTTCAATATGTGGTGAAAATAGAAAAATAGTGATTTATCGCGAAAACTAACGATTCAAAACAAATGAAAAAGATATAAACGGACAAACCTGACCGTAAGATACTGTACATTAGAGTGCCCAAAAAAAATACGATGTTTCGAATTGAATATATT
>MINK01188370.1:0-13550 GCA_001735545.1 Phormia regina
ATATAAGGGGTTTTCATTCAATCACATAAATGCCTCGAAAGCTCATAAATATGATAAATATAGAAACTTTTTTGAAAAATTATTTCCACAATTTATAAGTGTTTACGCTTCAATTTCAATGTGTAAAAAAAAAAAAAAACACGTGAGAATAACGTAAAAATTTACGGATTAAGGGCCAACCAGTCAACTTTTCAACGCAAAGTAGAATGAAGAAATGTAGATCCGATAATACATGCATATCCGGACACCCGAGAGCGATTTAATCACAGCTTGACTGTCCGTACAGATTTGGATATCCACACCCTGTAGTACATCAACTAGTTTACTGCTCTTTTTATGGCCGAGATCTCTGCTTGAAGAATGGTACAGTGATCCGGCAATTTNAAGNAAATACTTTTCCTGTATTTGGGAATGAAGACACCCCCCAANCNCATCAGCNGATNTGGATCCATCAGTATAGACCNCTACAGAACTGTCNCTTAGTNNAGGATCAGCANAGNTCGACGCCGAGAAGCNTCTGTTAAGAAAGNGTATAGGAGTGCAATAATCAATATTGCTGNGGATGTCATCGAGTGACCCTAAAACGGTCGCATGGCCATANCNTTTACTAGTCCACGCACCTATTGTACCGAGCCTGATTGCTGACATGATTGCAATCTGTTTGGCCATGAGAACCACCGGCAACCAGTTCATTAGAACGAGCAGGGCATTGGATGGAGTTGTGCGTAGCGCTCCCGTAATGAGTAGCGCCGAACTCCTCTCAAAGATTCCGATAAAGGTGGATTTCTCCATAGCCTTGCACCATACTAATGCTCTATACATGAGTATGGGCTTAATCACCATGTCGAAAAGCCATTTTGCATTCTTGGGATTTATTCCCCAAGATTTTCCAATGGCCTTCCTACACATATATAGGGTAATTCCGGCCTTTGATGCTCTAGCCTTTGTATTCCAGGATTGTTTGGAGTCTAGTATGATTCCTAGATACTTCGCACTGTCCGACACCTTCAATTCGAAGCCATTTATGCGTGGTAATGGGAAAGATGGAATCTTGTATCTTCTAGAGAAGAGAACCAGTTCCGTTTTTCCTGGATTTACACTGAGGCCAGTGTTTGTGCTCCATGCACTAAGTAGGCCTAGAGCAGTTTACAGGCGTTGTGACATAATATCCAAATATTTCCCAGATGCAGCCACCGCAACATCGTCCGCATAAGCGGCAGTCTTAAACTTCAGAGAGTCTAGTTAACTGAGTAGTGGGTTTACGGCGATATTCCAGAGAAGATGAGATAAACTCTTCCTTGCGGAGTACACCTATTCGCTTCCCAATATATAGCATGTTGAGACGCTGATAATAGGTTAGGGTTGATTGCAGTTCGTAGATGAAGATCAATCAGCCTTTCCAATGTTTTCAAGAGGATGGACGACAGACCGATAGGTCTGAAGTCTTTCGGTCTCGTGTGAGAGGTCCTCCCTCCTTTAGGGATGAAGACCACTGTACATCTAGTCCATGACTCAGGAATATAAGAGCACGATATACATGCTTAGTATATCCGAATTAGCCAGGGGACTATGATATCCGAATTATATAGTATTATGCCATCTGGGCCCGGGGATTTAAATGGGGCAAAACTTTTCAGAGCCCATCTCAGTTCGCTATCCCTTATAGAAAACGGAAAGTCATGTGGGACTGCCGAAGGTGTCGACTCGTCTCAGAGTGACTTTCCACGCCGCTACAGAATGCCTTTCAGGATTTGCGTTTCGCATTTCTTATCTGGTTCTTAAATTTATTCACTGAGGACTTATAGATGGACCAATCGCACAGCCTTTTTGCCTCATTGAATAGACGGCGACACTCTTTTCGAGTCTCGCTGATCACAGAGTTCCACCAGTGTGGCTTTGCAGATCTTGGGTCTGCATGCAACGGAGGTCGCTGTATCAAAAGCATTTGTCAGCGTTTTAACACAGGACTCAATATCCTCACAACCATTGATAATTGGGGGATTTTGGAGGAGTTGGGACAGAATGCTATTTTGTTCAGCCCAGTTTGTCTTCCTCCTATTTTGAAAGGGTTTAACCTCGGATATACCGACTTCAATGTTGAAATAAATATATATGTGATCGGAAAAGGAGCAGACATTTGAGACTCTCCAATCCCTAATCATATGAGAGTGCCTAGTACTAACTTGCGTAATATCAAGAACTTCCCTTCTATTTGCAACTATAAAGGTCGGTTCCTTACCAATATTTAGAATATCTAAACTACTACAAAGAATAAAATCATATAAAGACTCACGCCTTGTATTTGTGCCGAAGCTTCCCCAAAGGCATCAACTCCAATTATGAGCGGTATATTTTTCTTTTAGCCGCCTGGGTTACTTCGCGAACCTTATTGTTTTGTGGTAGTATCTTCATCACTGAATTTAGAAAGAATGAAGATACTGAGTTTCTTGCTTGCTACTACACAAGATCGAATCCTACCTGACCCCGTAGCGTGTAGCAGCTTAAAATTTTTGGCACATAGTCCGCAGATCTTGTCACCAGCGATCCATGGTTCTTGGACTAGTGCCAGCTCCACTCCGTTTTCTATTAAGCGGAGGAGCAGCGCAGACGAGGCTGCTTTCGAATGATGAAGATTTAATTGCGTTATCTTCACCATTCTTGTCTTTTAGGATGATTGTGACGTTGACGTCCACTTGGTCTGATTTCAAGAGGGCGTCCTCGTCAACTACTTCGTCCACTCGCTCAAAAAATTCACCAACAAACTTAGAGTTTGAGTGAGTGTCCTCCGTAGATGGATTTTCATCGTTTTGCACCAGTCTGTCTTTGTCATCACCTCGGTATACCTGAAGGAAGATTGACTCGAAACCGTAATAAATCTTCCCACTTTTCTCACGAAGGGGTGGCAGTGACTTCTTGTTCATAACGATGACAATCTTCCTAGATGCACCGTCAGATTCGGAAACTCTGGTGACCTTCCAATCGCTTGTAGGGATTTTAGGGTTTCCTAATCGAATGAGTTCTAGTATCTCCTTTGGTTTGGATGGTTCGTCCGGAATGCGGGCCATGGCTCTAGGCCGACGTGGAATCTCATCAATAGATACCACGTCGAGTCTAGCGCCTTCCTATAGGCCGACCAAGAAAGCGATCGCCCGCTTCAAGAGCATGGCTGATCTCTCATTTGAACAGGCCATTAATTTCACTCGGCATCGATACCATCCTGCGTCGTCACACTGAGGGGAGGGACCGGGGTTCTCTTTCAGAACTTTCCAGAAGACTCCCATCTGCTCCCATCTGTGGAGTGTAGTAATGAGAATGCCAAAGACTACGAACAATTCAATAATGCCTTGTTAATTTGTTCGATCCATGATAAAGTATTGTGTATAGTTGAGCGTCGTCAACATACATATGAATTTGGCAAGTTGCTATAGCATTTGGTAGGTCATTTATGTAAAGGTCCAAGAATGGCCCCCGGAGGAACACCTAAACTCAAATCAGCGACGGTGGCTGAGATTCTATTTGAGACAACTTTTTGTTTTCTGGACTGCGGATATCATCTGTGCATACAGAAGTCTTTTGATAGATGAATTCTTTATCACTTTTAGGTATTGAAACAAATATTGTATTTAATATATGAGTAATATAATCCTAAATTTTTGGCAATAAAGCTTTTACAAAAATTAAGTTTGATTTTATGGAAAGTTTGATGCCATGAAAGTTAAATAAAGTAGCCAGATTATGCATTGGTATGTTATCATACTAAGAAGATTAAGTATTTAATGGATGGTGTGTTGTAAAGGTTTTATTCAGCTCATTCCATTTTATTTCGGAAAGGCTTGCCATCTTCACACAGTTTTTGAATCGAACATTCCTTATATAGTTTTTTCCGTACAACGATTTAAAAGTATCGTGAGTTTGGGGAGTTTTGTACCTTTTCCATTTTTTGTATGCTAAGTCTCTTTCTTTCAGTAAATTACATATGCTTATGTTAAACCAAGAATTTAAATAGTTTTTATTAACTTTTTTATTTTTACTGGTACACATTTTTCAAAGAGAACGAATAACATTTCATTAACGTACTGTCTATACATCGGCAGAAAAATAAATTTTTTTTCGTTTTGAGTAGGCAGGACATTTGTCGAACAAATCATAATTTTTTGTTTGCCGACAATGTCACTTCGATACTTTTGCATACAGCGCCTCTTCTTCCGCATGCAAAATGACGTTTGATGGCAGATATAGTTGCTCGAACAATAGTGCGAAAAAGAACAAAACATGAACATGTTGGGTCCACACTATCAAATGCATGTGCGCACAAAATTTTGTTCTTTGTTCTCTCGAACATGAAAAAAGCGTGTGTGGACGGCGCGTAAAGAAATTGGTTTGCTCATCCACATCAATCATACTACAAATATTTTGCCAATTTAAATGATCAATTTCATATTCAATACCATCATAATTAATATGTTTATAATCTCGATAAGTATTCCAGATTTTTAAATAAACTTAATTGTGTTTGGAAAAACGTGGTACGGATGTCGGATCATATAACTGTATTTTGGATGTATTATTAACAGAGAACAGATCAAGAATAGAGCTATTTGTAGATGTAAAATGAGTAGGTATCGTAGTAATTAATATATGTATTCCAAAGTTAAACTCGAAACTTATCGATTTTGTTGAATAAACTTTGTGTTTTAATGTGACATATGTTTCGACCTTTCTTCTGTTTAACGGGAATGCGCAAAAATACATACGTGCAATAGAAAATTTTTAAAATAATATCCCAAGAATATATAAATATGGTATATTTTATTATGAAACCCTTCTTTAATTTTCTATATCATAGGAACCATTACCTTGTTTATTTAACAAATCAATGTCAACTATTGGAAATGCAGTATCTACCTTACTTTTCTAAGCATAAATTCTTCCTTTTTCAGTTTAGTAGCTTCCCTTAGTATATAATGATTTTTTGAAATAATACATTAAGAGATTAATTTATATATACTGGTACATTCGATACATTCGAAAACTTTTGTTTCGTCATGAAAGGCAGCTAAAAATTTTAAGATTGCTCTTTTCAGACTTATATTGCGTCAATCTTATTATTTTCGTTCCTGTAGGTTTATATTCTTTTCATATTTATAATGTTTAGGACGAAAATTTTTACAGATTGGCAGATGTTTCTAAAATTCAATCTATTTCCGGTATTGTTTTTTCTAGTCTTGAAGATCATAAGTTTATTAATTGATTTTAATATAAAAATATATTGGAATTAAATTAATTTAAAATCTGTCTTTTTGTTCATATAATGTATTTAAATAAATATATTTCTTATAGTACACATTATAGCCAGATCCCGATCTCTGGCTCTATTCCATATGCCATCTACGCATTAGTTCTAACACCACATCGGTTAGATGTACCGGTATGTAATGGTAACTGGTAATAACTGGTGTCAACTGGTCTCACCAGCCACATCGATTTGTCCCCTAATTTCGTGGCCGGTTGTTGTAGCTTACAGCCTCAGAACTCTAGCACTACCTATCCGAATGCGACCTTACAACGTGTTGTTCAATCCCCACCTTTGGACGTATTGGAATACAAATATCACAATCGTTCCATTTGCCAAGGCGTTATCAAGAGAAATATAACATCTGTAAAGTGCAATGGCTTTAATAAATTGTGCTACATGAGACGATTCACGAGTATACGCACACACAACGATTGGAGTGAGAGTTTTATGGCTGCATGTTGCTTAAACAACACCACCCAAGCAAATAACACTTGTTCACAGTACTGTTCATGTAAGCGGGGGTGCTTACATCTAAACTACAACAACATGTGAACCCGGCAATATCACTATCACAATTGCCTACTACACCTCCACCTGTAGTTCCTGTGCACCACTCCCATCGAACACAGAATAGTGTTGATTCCCAACAATCTTTCAAGATCTTGCAGTTAAATTGTAATGGTCTTAAAAAAAAAAATTTGGAAATAATCAATCGTATGCATGTGAATAATATCCTTATCTCTGCCATACAGGAAGCGAGATATTAAATAAGTTGCACGTCGTTGAAAAGCTAAAAATTTCATGAAATTTTTTTAAATTTAATTCTAATTTTTCTTATTTTTTGTCAAATTTTTTTTAAAATTTTCATAATATAAAATGTAGAGGGACTTTGAAGCAATTTTGAAACAAAATATCATAAACAAAACCTGTGATAATCCCTAATGCAAATAGGCTCATGAATCGGATTTTGCAGCAAATAATGAGGACTTTTCTAGAAGAGTGACTACTAGATGCTCAAGCTTTTCAGACATATTTATTGTCTGCCAGTCTATATATACCACCTGGCAAACTCAATCAGCCCTTAACTCAGACCATATTCCCATCTTGGTAATAGTAGAGAAGCGTAGCGTCTTCATGGAGCCGGATAGGCGCACGTTTGTGAATTATAATAAAACCAACTGACCAACGAAGGATCTCTTCGTAACTCGCCTTTCCCTTCAAGTGTCAAAAAGGGTGAGAAAAATTCTCATGACGACAAGGCGATTTATTTCGCAGGTAGAAGCACATAGCCTTAATCAGCAAAGACCGCGTCAACGCACAATAGTTGCTGTTGGACTTATCGAAAACTTATCGAAAAAATTATCCCTACGGTGAAAAACCCATAGATCTTAGGAATAGTCTTCGTTTGCTTTCTTCACTTCCCCTCGCACGCCACCTACATCAACCAAAAGGTCAGAAATAGGAACAAGGTCCTTAAAGCACTCGCTAGCTCCAAGAGGTGTCTCATTCCTTTGTCATCCCCAATGGCGCGATTTAAAAATAGCCTAGAACAATGCAATCCAAATTGCAATCAGATGTGTTAAAATAACCGATGTGGATCATTTACATTAGTAGACCAGGATGACGTCAGCCAGACAACATAACGTGTTGGCTTGTCACCAACTATATCACCCCAAGTCGTCAAATATTGATGCAGGATCCACTTCCTCGACTTATTCGGACATATTTCCGTCGCTTTCGAGATTAAAAATTAAAAACTTTAACTCTATATTTTCAGCAGAATTGTTCTTTATGTTGTTGGTCTTTGTGGAAGAGTGTAGCATGGTAAAAGTATCAAATGCCTTTGACAAGTCAGGCGTTCTTTCACAAGGCTTCTGGTAATTGAGAAATTCGGCACTCGACTCCTCAATTTCGCGAACTTCCTCTCTCCTAATTAAGGTTGGATGGAGCTATCTGGACGATAGTTTGTTGTTTAGCTGGTTGTGGGAGGAGCATATACATTATAGAAATCTAATTCCGTATCTCCCAACCTGACCACAATACCTTGAACTTTGAGGTATTAGTCTCTAGCACGGTATTATGAATAACGAAAGCGATGCCTCACTGACTGGGTTCAAAGTTATGGAAGATTCTATATTTTCTATAGGCACAATGGATGAATAGAGATTTTCCTGGGACTTTTTGCACGAAATGATGTTTATAATATTTAAAAAGTATTCTTTGGTTTTCCATATATATAGTATTTGAAATTGATCAGATCGAGAGATATAATGGAGTGCAATTTTCAAATTCGCTGCTACGTTGGTGCGCGTCTTCCATCAGCAAAGCATATGTTAGAGAATTGTTTACAAATGTAAACAAACAAAATCAGAATATAAAAACTCAAATTCTACGAAATGTGATAAAATATTACACAAATACTTACAGTTAATTTAAAATTTTTTTTTATTTTATGTTCAAAAGCAATTTAATAGATGACATGTTAGCGTTTTAAATTATGGATTTTCAACTTTTTTATTGGTTTAGTTAAAAATTATATTTTAATGAATTCAAATTTAATGATATTAACAAATAATATTTAAGTCGAAGGCCATTGTCGCTCGCACTCTCCTCTTTTTATTTATATATCATTTATTGTATTATATAATTCTAGTAAAATAAAAAAAAATAATAATATTTAATATTAATGATATTTTAGTTTTATTTTATTAACAAAAAAGAACAAAATTACTATGTTTTTATATTTATACATAGATTATACCAAACGCAGAGTTTTCATCATACTTGACGAACGAATTCAAGTCGTTATCCTTTCAAAATCTCTATAAGAGTAGATTATTTTAGTCAGATTAAGGTTCAATGATTATTTTCGATTAATTTGGCACAAAAAGTTCACATTTTTCGTTTCTAATTATACTATGGTTGTTTTTATAGTAAAATTTCGCGAGGAATTGACATACCTCGCGAAACTGTCAAATTGTTATTGTATTCCCATGCAGCAAAGTAAGTATCAAGAGATCTGAAAATTTATTTAGGCTGTATTCTTTAATTTTCTATAAGTCTGATCTCTTGGCACTGACTGGGTACAAAATTGTGGCCTACGCCGATGACGATGTTTCACTGGTCTCTGATAAGTTCTTATCTACGATCAGTGAGGTCATGCAGACAGGTTTACGTGATCTGTCCCTTTGGGTCAACAGTAAGGGATTAGCGGTAAACCCAGAGAAAACGGAACTAGTTTTGTTCACTAGGAAATATAAGGTTGAGCATTTTAGCTTGCCTGTATTGAATAGGATTGAGCTTGCATTGTCAAGAGAGGCCAAGTACCTGGGTGTGTACTTGGACAGTAAATTGTCTTGGAGGATAAACATCCAGGAGAGGGTCAAGAAGGGACTCAATGCCTATTACACCTGCAGGAACTCTATAGGTAAAAATTGGGGCCTTAGGTCGCAAGTTGTATACTGGATTTACACTTCGGTTGCAAGACCGATTCTTTCATATGGCTGTACAGTCTGGTGGAAGGTATTGGGTATATACGTATAGGAACCTTCTCTCTAAAGTTCACAGGTGAGCTTCAATTGGCATCTCAGTTGCCAGAAAAAAATACACCTCAGGCGGCACTGGTCATCCTCCACCTTCTTCAAATTGAGGAACTGGGATTATAAGGTATCTCTAGAGCGGGGCACGTCAGCATACTGGATGAAGTTCAATTCAATGGTCGGACACTATCCTTGGCTGAGCATATGGATTATGTCGGCACCACTATTGATTTCGGGGCAATTCCCGCTTTATAGTTATCTGGCAGGGACCTCTGAGATGGAGCAGAAAAGCTCTATGGAGGGTGTGCGGTCTTCACAAATTGTCTGAAAGTTGTAGTGCCTTTCAGGCGGGTATTCTTGGCATTTATAAGGCTCTAGGCTTGATTGAGGGGAATTTTGAACGACGGTCTGAGATTACTATCTATGTTGATAGTCAGGTAGTGTAATTGATCCTGACTAGTCATCATGTTAGGTCCAGATTGGTACTTGAGTGCAGAAAGAAATTGAGAAGGTTAATGGATTCCTATATGATGAGACTTTGTTGGGTTCCTGGTCATTGTGACATTCTTGGCAACGAAATAGCCGATAACCTAGCTCGCAGTAGTACGGAGCTAGATAGGTCTTTCATAGAGTCATCTGTTAAGATTCCAATTAGGTCCTTATGTAGGGCCATAAGTCTGGACAACATGCATCGAGCCTGGAATCACAGATCGGAATGCAGAGTTTCTAGAACATTACGGCCTAGCTTAAAACTGGCAGATTTCAAGCATCTTCTAGGTATGAGTCGTGGTAGTCTTAGGGGTATGATTATAGGTCATTTCTCGATAGGGAATATGATGAGTAAGTGGGACATGGGCACATCAGATTTTTGTGGAACGTGCGATGATGTGGAGCTAGAGACAGTGGACAGAGACATACTCTGTTACTGTGTAGGGTTTCAGCGTAATAGGCTGAAGTGGTTTAGAAGCCACACTCTGTATGAACTAGGTGAGGTTAATGGCAAAGAACTTGTCAACCTCATAGGGTTTGTAATGGGAATAAAAGGGCTTAGGAACAATCATAACTGATTTGGTATATGTTCCACTTTTTCTTCTTTGTTTTTTTTTTTTCTTTTTTTTCTTCTCTCTTATATTTCTTAACTATCGTCATATTTCTTTGTTTCTATTTTTCTTTCATAAAGGGATCAAAATGGCCTTCCAACTTACCGCTTTTTGGCATATAAAAATATAATTCGACTCTGTGGAAGTGTTTTTAATGTAGTTTAATTTTTTAAGTCTTTTTTTTACCTTATGAAATTTTTTTACAAAAGTTTTTTAAACAGTTCAATGACTGCGGGCGAAAAAATCCGTGCATGCTGTTGGGTTTATAACTTTTGATGTTGTTAAAAACATATAATTTTGTTAATTGGCTTACATCTGTCATTATGTTTTTCTTAAAATGGAAATTGAAAAAAAAAACATCGAAATACATAATTCAAATTTTTCAAAAAATCTCATATTGGTAATATACAATAATTGCTAGGAAGTCAGTAGTGTCACAATATACAATTTCTTGGAACATATACAAAAAAGTGTTTTTATCGAAAAAGGCTAATCCATTAAATTTACGTAACTCCGCGAAAAAATAATTTAAAGTACATCAAAAGTAAAGCATAAAATGAAACCGAGTTAAAAAGGTTTATTTGAGCAAAAAAAGATCAGATATTTCCTTAAAAACCAACAGGAAATAATTTATTCTTATATGTTTAGAACTGGAAGATAACAGTCATTAATAAAAATATTACCTAAAATATATTCACCTTTTGGTTTCGTTTTTGTAAGCAGATTTGCATGCAGGAATTTTTTCGTTCACAGTCCTTACTTGCTTCTTTGCTGAAATTATAATTTCTTTCAGATACATAATATATTAAATTGTAAAGAGTTCTAGAGTAAATGTAATAACATTATAATGATGGTGTACCCTGATGAGCCTTTTTGGGCATTACCTACTGTACCAGGATTATATGATGATAATGACTATAGAGGTAAGTTATATTACACATATAAAGCTATTTCATTCATTCAAAATTTTTATAACTCAAAAAATTAGATTATTTGATTAAAGATAGTGTTTATACAAAAATATCAATGAATTAAAAAGCACTTTTTAAGGATTTATTGTAATAAATAATAATAATAATATTTTTCACCATCAGATGATGTGAAACAGATTTACATATTTAAAGTTCATATACCCTAACAGGGTACAAAAGATGCATTATTATTATTCTTTAGATGTTTATGATTTTTAAGTTGACTATTTATTAAAAATAAGTTTTATTATGTTTCTTATTAAAATATATGGTCCTCCACCAAAATCTGTATATAACCATAATAGGGATTCCATACTTAAAATGTGTTTTTTTTTTTCTTTTATATCATTTATTAATAAAAATTCCATTTTAGCATTACTTACTTTAACAATACTTACTAAAAATTTTTATCTTTTTTTTTTTTTTTTTTTTTATAAAAATTTATTTATTAGGTTTAGGATTAGGAACTTTCAAAAGATTGAAAAATATGCACTGTTCTACTTTTGAGGCAGTGAATCTTTTCTTTAAGTGATAATTTTTTCTCTGTTTCAGTAAATGTTGTTGAAGCTTTACAAGAATTTTGGCAAATAAAATTAGCACGTGGAGCGGATTTAAAAAATGGGGCTCTTGTCATATATGAATCTGTTCCCTCCAATAGTCAACCATACGTTTGTTATGTAACATTACCCGGTGGAAGCTGTTTTGGAAGTTTTCAGGTAAAATATATATTTACTCATATTTTCACCAAATTTAAGTATTAATAATAAATTGTAATAGAATTGTCCAACCAAAGCCGAAGCTAGGAGGAGTTCTGCCAAAATTGCCTTAATGAATTCTGTATTTAACGAACATCCTTCACGACGTATTACTGATGAATTTATTGAAAAAGCTGTGCAGGATGCATGGACGTCATTTAAAGGAAATCTGAAGGAAAGTGATGCACCTGACACTGGCATTGGAGCATTTAGGTAAAATTTTAATTATTATTTTACTTTCTCCATTTTGCATATGAATTTATAGCCTGTTTCGCCTTCTAAGAGAATGAAAACTGATTTTGATTTCTCTAACTGTCTTCTATGCGAACAATCAGTCAAAAGAAAACGTGTCACATGTTAACATAGATATGAACTTGTCAAAAACATAAATCGGTTGTTAAAAAACTAAGTCTATCAATGTATTAGCAAAAAAATGAATTGAAAATAAAAACAAAGCTTCATATCTGTGTTAATAACACAGTGCAATAGGAAAAAGTAACCCTCCGTGATAAAAGAAAAAAATATTCGAGTCTCCCATATTTGAGACCTCTTTGTCATTTTTGCAAAGTGATCATTTTCTCAGGCTCCTATCTTGCAACCGTTCGCAATTTTAAAAAGTTGTAGTTCTTCATCTTTCAAAAATCGCAAAAAAACTTAAAAAATTCGATATTTTTTACCTTTTTGTACCTGTAAATAGCAAACTGTTCACAATTCAAGAAAACAATCAACTACAAAAATGTACCTAAGATCTCAATATACAATTTACGCGATTACTCACCGACCGCAATAGCACAGGCAAAACAGTAAGCGCAGCACACACATCAAAGGACGCAGCACACAATATAAAAGCGATACGAAATTTATACAAGTAAAGTAATATTAATTTTAATGTGGCTGTGTGATTATTCTGCAAGAAGGTACAAGAATCCATAATAATTAAAATATTTAAAGGCAGAACTTCAGTGTTTTTTGTTTATATTAGTTCTCTCATATGTGAAAGAGAACTATTACAAAAAGAGACACATGTCCGAAACTACATTTGAGTCGAATCAACCAGACGCATGTATGAAGGAATTGATTGCTCTGATTAATATAAAAGAGATCAAACAGTACATGCACAATCGGACTACCGCATTTAGCGGTCCTTATTTCAGTAACAGTCGTACAGTGACAAAGGAAGTCTACTTTTTTCATCAAAGCAACTTCGACAGAAATCGTTAAAAGCAAGCAAGCGTACCAGCAATCCAGTGCCCTGCGATAACGGATATCAGAATGCGTAACAGATGCCTTGGTAGTCCCAGGTTGACGGAGCCCATTATAATAGGGCCATATTTGCCTCCAGGTTAAACATGTGGATAGGTTTGACACTCTATCCTGTGCAGATACACCTACCGCAACATCGTCCGAATCTTAAACTTCAGAGAATCTAGTTCCTATATGAGATAAAACTCCTCCTTGCGGAGTACCCCTATCTGCTACCCTGTATAGCAGAAGTCTCTATATGAGGCTAATTAACGATTGATTGATAATCACTCTTTGAAGAGACAATTTTATATCCCCCGGAGTCACATTATTAAATGTCCCCTCTATGTCGATTGTCTCCCAATCATAATGTTCTCAAAAAATTTTTGCAGCTAATGCTAGTTAATTCTTAAAAGAGATAAAATTAGACAAATTTTTATTTTTTTCTTTAGTTTGTGATTTATGTGCATAAATCAAGGACCGTGACCGTTATGACTTATATCATAAAAACTGAATAAAAACAATTATGAATTATGTATCTGACCAGATACACACACATTTTGTATGAAGAGTACTGTACTTTTTTGGTATTTTTATACTCACCATCAAAAAGATGGGGGGTATATTGATTTTGTCATTCCGTGTGT
>MINK01188371.1:5205-16809 GCA_001735545.1 Phormia regina
AAAAAAGACGAGTGGACGTTTTGGGACTAATAGTAACTAATATACTCCTTATCAAACAAAGTTACTTATTAATCTAGTTTGCAATGTGTTTTCCTTAACATAACAAAATCTTGTTACTAAGTGTGATGTATAAACTACCAAATGGAAAAGTACAAAAAGTATTTAAGATTTATAAAGGGAATTTTCCATAAAATAATTTAATATATGTATGTATGTAGAGGGGAATGAAACGGCGCACGTCTGGCACGTACGTATAAGCGTTAAGTGGTTGTAATTTGAGATTCAAAGGGTATTTTTAAGTAACTATGTTTGTATGTATATTGGCAAAGAGGGACCTTTCAATTGTGACTACTGATTAATGGTTTTGTGGAGGGTATACGTAAGGATCTTTTTAAAATGCATAGAAAGTAACAAAGACAAAAACTAATTATATACAAATGTAGGGATGAATGAAATTCGTAACAAAATATCCAAAAAGAGGGACATATGGAAACTTTTTGTTTGTTTATTTTTAATTTTTTGTTGTTTTTATATTATTTTTATTGTTCAATGATGATGCAATTGCTGCGAATTTCTTGTTTGTTGTCTTTAATGAACCAGAAACTAAAACACTTAAAATATGAACTATAAACGAGTGCCAGGCATCAATTTATGAAGTTTGTATGTATAATATAATAAACATATATATATATGTTTGTACATTTGTGTATTCATCTTACTTTGAATGTATGCATCATAATAATAATTTTTGATCTAAGGGGAAATATGTATAAAATAACAAACAATTGCAAAGCTGACAGATTGAACGACTGCCAGAAATGTTAAGGAAAACAGGAGAGCATCATCATAATCATCATCAACATCATCATCACAAACACACTGTGAGGATATTTAAGCAAAATTGAATATTAAATGTCAGAGTCACATCAAAATTAAAAACACACGGTCAGAAAGGAGGGTTGCTTAGCAGAATTCCAACAAAAATATTTTTAATACTCATACAATAAAAAGCAAAAATAAAAGATTATATTATGAAACGACTAAAAGGAAAGAATATGTGTATGTTTGTATGTACTCGTATGCATAAAAACACCCAAAACTTAATTGTATTCATGCCATTGAAAAATATTAAAAGAAAGACGTATGTATGAAAAGAATTTGGATCAACCTGGTTATACATCAAGCAGGGCAACCGAAAATACATACATGTTCTAAAATATTCATATCAAAAATGCTCTTTAAGTTGTAAAAATAAGATAAATTGTGGTCAGATTTCTTCGGACTATTAAGTGAAAACCGAAAAAATAAGATTTAAGGAACTTTTTTGAAAAATAATGTTAATATCTAACTTAAAATAATATTTAAACGGACAAAGATATCTTGTTGTAGAAAGAATCCCACTTTTTATTTCAAAATTCCCAAAATTGATCTCTTTCTAAGAAATTGTCTCTAAGTCGTTATCAGAATATACTTTATGTGAGTTTACCTAACATGTAATGATCTTTAACTGATTTAATTTTATGCTGATCAAAGTTTTTCAATTTAAAAATTCAAGAAAAGCATTAAAATAAAATTTTTAAAATTGATACACTTTGAACAGGAATTGTGGAGAGACGTTTATTCCAAGCTACTCTCGATGCATTTGCATTAAGATTTCTTTTGGAAACATTATTGAATATTTTAATGAAAGTTTTGAAGCAACATTAAGTCATCCAAGTTGAAAAAAAACTAGAAAATAGGGTTCTAAAAATGTGATAAAAATTTATTTCGACCTAAGACAGGTTAGGTTGTAGGGGCAGTATTCTACGCAGACATCTCACTTGGGTCAGTAATATTCATAGTGTTGCCCAGATACAAATTTGTAGTCCCATCATTATTCCGACTGCAACATTACTACACCAAACCATCTTGATCCTACAAGAAAAGAAAATAGTGACTTTAAATCAATTATGCGCAAGTGGACTAGAGACGAAAAGCCTGGTGTAGCCCTCCTAATCTCCAAATATGTAAGACATTCGCAGATTCTTCCACTGTCTCATCATTGAAAATTCTACAGAAGTCATGAAACTGGAGACTCATTATACGCGCAGTGCCCTGTAATTACCAATACTCACAGTCTCACTTGTTCTCTGGAGTACGAGTAGAGCGAGTCGTTCCTCCTTCCAACATAGGCGGGACAAATAATTTTAGCAGTACGACACGTGGGCTCATTTTCCTATCTTGTCTGAGCAACACCTGGTAGTTCTTTATAGAACAAAGCTTTACATTCTGTTAAGGGAATACCTAACAAATGATCAATAGACTCTTCATTAAGAGTCAATCCTTAGTTGGCCATTTCCTGAGATCCAAATTAGCTTAACCTAATGGCAGCTTTGCTGTCAGTAGAAATCTTGTGATAATTTAGCCATTTTGCTGCCCTTTTTATATCGGATATTTCCACTTGGAGTACTCTGCATGTAGCAGGAAGTCTATAACAGACTTTTTTATCATATTCCTCAAGATAGAAACCATATCCAGACCTATCCATCTTTTTCAACCCATCGGTATAAACCCTCTGAGCCATAGAAGATCAATAAATAGAGAAATGTGCATCAAAGAATAGTTCCGGGATGCATTAATCAATGTGTGCATGGCCTCTGATAGAGAATCCTAGAATACGAAAATGTCCATAATATATAAAGGTGATGAATTGCGGAGGGCCACCTACTGCCCTAATCTGTCCTTCTCTAAATCAAACAAAACGAGAGCAGAATGTATAGTCTGACAAGCCCCATTATCTGATACCCTAAACCATTGCCCATGTGTACAAAACATCTACAAGGGGTCAATTATGGTCCTATACTTACATTAAGTGTAAAATAAATTGTACTAATACAGAATATTGCGTTTATACTAAGATTAACGTCAATTTATAAACTTTTGGGTGATTCCCGAAATTGGGTTTTATATGGGAGCTATAGTCAATTATGGACCGATATTTATAAAAATTTACATGGTTATATTAATTAGATACCAACATTTTTAAGGGATTTATGCGCGTTAAAGTGATTTTCGAAAGATGGGTTTATATGGATGCTATTGTCATATATGGATCGATCTTATTTATGTTAAATCGAATCAATGGTGGGGGTGGGAAGATTTTCTGGTTAGCCACCCACTACACCGCTGACCCGCTAGGAAACTATTATCCTCCAAATCAACTCAGAAGTACCTCTACTCAGAACATGTGAAATTTTAGATATCTAAAACAATTTTCAGGTTACAGAACTATTTCGAAAAAATGTGTTTCAAACCACTTTGCGATCCCTGATAGAAATCGAAACAAAATCTGGATCTTTTGGGATTGGTAGGACAAAAACATACATAAGTAAACTAAATTTAAATTATTTACCATCTGGGGCTCTGGAAAGAGAAAAATGCTTAGAAAAAAGATACCAAAACTCATAAACTTGTCTGAAAAGTATAAATAACAAACAGTTTGATTCACCTGAAGCCTAAGAAAATATGATTTTATATATTTTTGGTTACCCTGTTCATCAGTATCGTGCGATATACGCAGATAGATTACCATGCAACAAAGTCAATTGCTACAGGAATGAGGGTTGCAAACTGAATTAAATAACTTTAACAAAAAGACAAAGATTTACGCAATTTCTTGTTTAATTCCTACCAAAATTTGACAACTTTGGTGGTAGTGGTGATGGTGGTGGCAGAAGTGTTGCTGTAACATTTGCAATTCATGTTCGACAAACTACACTCGATCCTTTTTTGACACGTTTATTTTATGTCAAGGTCATAGGTAAATGATAAAAAATAATAGGAAATTTATTTAAAAATGTTTAAAGAACATATTTTCTTTTTTATTATATTTTCTTTTTTGAACCGCTCTTAAGCATAAAGAATACAAAAACCTGTTGAAAGACCCAATGTTCAGAGTGATTAGACCCAGAGTCCTTACCAATATGTTGCCATTTTCCTGATATACTTTTGCTTCTCTGGTTATTACTCAAAACTTAGCATTCCCTAAGGAATTAATATTCGAAAGCTACGTCAAAAAGGGCTTAAGTGTATGTGTATACAATTTACCTCGTAATATGCACGTATGCTTTTTTTTGTACATTTTTTACATCAAAAAGACTTACAAAGGTAATCAGTAAGAGCAGTAAATGCTTAAAATAAAGAATTGGGGGTTGAATTTGGTCCTTTGTGGTAATGTATATTTTGTTGGTGTTGTTGCTTTCAATCTAAAATAAACGAAATTGTTTGCCTAGCAACAAGCTTATTTTTAGTAAATATATGTTTTGTATATTGTATGCATGTGTGTATATTTTGTGTGTGTGTGTGTATTTTGAAATTGATTCGAAATTGAAATACCAAATAAGGTATGAATAAATCCGATATTGTTTTTCAAGCTACAATCATCTGTTTTGCTGTTGTTGTTGTTGCTGTTTTGTTTCTGCTGCTTATACAAGTACATGTACAAAGTATTTTTTACCTTATCGAAAGGTATGAGGAAAAAAAGAGGGTTGCAACTTTTATAATTTTTGTTGCTGTTGTAGTTGTTTATTGCATGGTTTCCGTACAGGAAATGGAAAATTCCATTCATATTTTAACTGAAAATGCTATTATTTTATTTATTTATTTTTCTCTGTATTTTTCTATTTTATTTTTGAAATTATGTGCTATTCCTTTAGTAAATATTGCAAATACTTTTTCCAAATACATACATAGAAACATTTTACAATTACATTAGTGTTATGTTTAATGTTATTTAAATAATGTTTTTAAAGCAACATCTAAATATCGATGACTTTAAAGGAATTTTTGCAATTAATTATAAGTACATTTTTATTCATTTATTTTATAATAAATTAAACATTAAAATAACAATAATAGTACTTTTAACAGTATAAACGGTATTTTTTTCATTTTTAATGTTATTTCATAATTTATACAACTTTGAAGATAATTCTAAGTTCAATATATTTTTAAATATTTAGAATGGAAAAATATGATATGAATATGATTGACTTATTTAACCATCTTCAATACCAAAGAAACTAAATAAGACAAATATTTGTGCTGGATATCATTACCGTAGTTGGTCCCGTTCAAGTCCTATCCAGCTTTGAACAGACTAGTGTTGCCACCAAGAATGTTACTTACGTCACAAAGTACACATCTGAATGACTTTTCTTCTTAATATAATAATTTAATATAACATTATAAATATTTTTTCCTTAGAATTTTGTTAAAATAAAAACTTTGGGGCAGTTACATCGGACTTATATCGAAATAAATTATTTTTATGAACGAAAATATTCACCATATGTTTTCTAATTAATGCATATATTATTATGTAATTTTCCGAATAATTTGTAATATAAACTTCACTTATTCATTTTATATAAAACTGATTTTTCTGATTAAAAAAGTATTGAATTAAAATGCCTTAACCAAAGTCATATAAAACAGCTAGAAGTCCAAGTCTTATCATTCGCCCAGAAACAAAAAATTACAAAATTAATACTCACGTATTAATTTCTTCTGTAGAAAATTTTACTAACACATATTTATTTTTATTTTTAAACAATTTTTGAACACTTTTATATTTTATTTGGGTCCATTTTACACAAACCACAAAAAATATTTTATTTATTTTGACATTATATTTGGTCATTTTAGAAATTATTTTGTAGAGCTGAGTTTCTATTTTTGGTATTAAAAATTTAAAGAAATTTTAATTTAAGCCTTTTTTATAAAACTCTGTGTATGTTGGGAAAATAAAATAGCACCAATACATTCAAGTTTTTATGACTAATACACACATAGAGTAATGTACTATTTTACTAACACACTCTTAGTTAAGTACCTCCGTCAAAGATTCAGATTATTTGTATATACTTTGGCCTTAACTGTGAACACAAATTCTAAATTAATGTGAGTTTTTGGATCGCCTAACAGTTCATATTGCTCTAATAATACTAGGCAGATAATATTTTATAAACTCCAGTCTTCGATTCTATTAAATGACAGGAGCATTTTATTAAAACTAAATCTAGATTTACTTCTTTTAGTACTTTAGTTACCTAATTGTCAGAAGAAAATTCAATCTGTTTATTTTTGTATTTTTAATAAAAGAAAATTTTTGTAAAAAGAAAATTTGGCGTTAAGATGAAAAAAAAAATAATTTTTATGCCTCAGTGACTGAGATTTAAAATTACACATAAATTACACATGAAATTCATTATACACGGGCTTCACATGTAAATAAAAATTACACACAATATGTGTCATTACACATGAAGTGGCATCACTGATATTTACTGGGAATATAAGCAGGACCAGGAAAATACTTTATGGTATCTTTCTTAAATGATTTTATTAAAATGTTACATACGGAATGACTAAAATTAATATACCCCCCCCTTTTTGGATATAAAAAGGTTTTAAAATAGTTGCTGCACAAAAGCTCTCGTATATTCCTAATTTTTTATTAAATTTTAGTTTTTCTAATTTGTTTTTAAAACAATTAAAAACTTTTCTATTTTCAATCTAAATTTTAATAAGTACCATTTGGTTAAGGAGGGTAAAATGGGTATAATATTTTTTTATTTTATATGTCAAAGGTACCCTATTTTAAGTCCTCTTAGCTCCGTCACTGAGGAGTCTGTTGGGTCTCCCTTCTAAACTACAATGTGTGATTTTGAAAAAAAAAATAGTTATTCTTATTAAAAGGCTTCTAAGTAACTGGAAAAGGAAGAATATATTAAAAAACCTTGCACATGACTATTGTTGAAGACATATATAATACAAAATACTTATATTTTTGTTGAGAAGTTTTCTTTAAAATTACAACTATATTACTTTTTATTTCAAGCTATATTTTTATGAATCTTTTTTTCGTTTAAAAATTGATGTATAATAAATAATAATTGATGTATATAATATAATTCGGGAAGGAGCCATCATGACCAAAATCAATAAGCTTCGTCCTTGTGCCAAAAAATCATATGTACCAAGTTTCATCAAATTATCTCTGTACCTAGCGCACAAGCTTTACATGGACAGACAGACAGCCAACCAGACGGACGGTGACTTTTTAAATCGACTCAAAAAGTGATTCTGAGTCGAACGGTATACTTTAAGGTGGGTGTAAGAACATTTTATCGTTACAATATTTGCACACATAATACCCCAACCACCTTTGGTGGTGTAGGGTATAAAAAAATCATATGTACCAAATTTCATCAATTATCTCTAAAATTGCGACCTCTACTTTGTTCACAGGCTTTACATGGACAGCCATGTAAAGCCTGTCGAACGATATACTTTAAGGTGGGGATAGGAAGATTTTTTCTCAGTGTTACAGTATTTGCATAAACACAAATCAGCAAAAAAAAATTTCGTTGGAAAAGCACTAAAAAGCCCCGTTAACTTGATAGAAATTTTGTAATTGCAGATAGGTGGTATTCCAAAATCATTAAAAAAATGTTGCTCCCATTTAATCCTTTTTAATTTGCAAAGCAATTAGTAATGTGGCAATGTGTTTTTCGCAAAAAATAAATAATAATAATAATAAAAATATGCTTGGTTACTTAAATTAAAAAACATGAAAAATGTAGGTATTTTTGAGTTTATATTTCTGAATATTAGAGCAACTTCAATTATAAATGTTAATGCTAAATCAATTAAATCATTTTTAAACAAAAACATTGAAAAATAGATGTTAGCGAGAAGGACTCAGCAAAAACTTCTATTGCCAAATGTAGCTCATCATTTGCTATTGCTATTAAATAACACTACACTGCTTACATTTTAGCAACTTAACTCATTATTTTTAACACGTTGGTGTCTTATAAGGCAACTAGTTACTATATATGCTTCCAAAAAGTGTCTTAAATAATTATTTTTTCCAATATAAATGCCTATTAATCTGCTTAATGGTTACACAACTAGTTACATGTAATGCAGAGAGAAGTTAACTGTTGACTATGTATTGCAGACGGGATGTCGATGTTGGCATTGCATTGAAACGCATTTTGTTCGGTAACTATATGTCGTTACCAAGTTTTGATGGGGATATCACTTACGATAAAATTGCTTAGAAGAATGAGAAGTACTACAAATAACTTTCTAACTTAACATTTTTATTTCATATCACTTTTTTACTTTACCTATCTTCTTACATTTTTCTCTATCTTTACAGATATTAAAAAGGGACCTATAGTAAGCCGAAATCACTATTGGTGGCGACCTATGATGGCTGACCCTAGTTTATTTCAAAATACTTAAAACAACACAAAACATTTTTTACATATTTTATAGGTAAATATGTACATTTTGATGTCACTCATGTGGATAATTGTTCTGTTTTATACATTCTTATCATCTATAATAATTAAAACCAAAAATAATACACTAAAGTATAATTAAATATTTTTTTATTACTGGTATTTTAATCACTAAAGTTAAAAATGTTAAAAAAGAAAACATATTAAATAAAATAAATGTTCTTATGTTAAAAATGTGTTAAATTTATTTTGTTTGTAAATTTTTGTATTCTTTTCAATCCCTTGAGTGTAATTGAATTAAAAAAAATGCTAAAAACAGGTCTTATACGAATGAAATCTGTGTTGAAATCTAGGAAAAGGAAACTTCTACACTTAAATTTAAAATTGTAAATTATACTTTTATAAACAAATATTTAACCACGTAAACACAAACCATTTTTAAAATTTAAAATGATTTTTTGTTTATGAAATTTATTTTTCACAAATATTTTAACAATTTGTTTTTGAATAATACAAGTTACAAGAACATTTTTATTCAAGGAAACATAGAAAAAGAAAGTAATTTTAATGACTGAAGTATATTAAATAAATATTTTTTAAAGAATTTATTAATCTAATATACGAAATCATTGTTTCTATTAAAAAATTCTTTTAAATTCAATAAAAAAATTATACCTATTATAAACAGTCCATTGAAAAAAATCGTTCGATTTATTTTATATTAAGTAAATCAGTTATTTGATTTAATGTATTAGTTCATTCACTACAGATATTAAGTATTGCAAATGTTACACAAATCACTATTTTTCTGAGTAAAGAATCTTGGCGGTCCAAAACTTAACGATTCAAAAAGAGCGGTTGATTTTTTTCCAAAAGTAATCACACTTTATTCTTCATAACTTTTAAAATATACATACATTGTACAGTTCTTATTTTTATTTCATTTAATAGAAAAACACATTGACTCTAAAAGAACGAGTAAAACATTTATATACTTTAAAAGTTCAAAGGTCAAAATTTATAATATAAAGATTAAAGCCTCATATCTTAAAAAACTGTATTTTAAAATTATTTAAAAATGCTTATGTTGCTAATAAACCCCTTCTCTATATTTGTGCCAAATTTCAAGTTGGAGCCTGTGTTGGTTTAGAAGTTATGAAGCATTATTTTTGTCTATAATATGCAGCAACAACTAAATATGTACTATGTATATTTAAGAAGTTATTACAAGTTAAATAGTTATTTATTAATAATCTTTCTAACATTTTTTCGCTTTTTAAGCCCTTATATTGCCGGACCGAAAAGAAGCATGAATCTGAAATATCATGGTTTAGAAACACATCCAATGGTCTAAGCTCTTAATGAATTTCATTGAATTCGGAGATGTCAAATCCGATTTCTGTCCGTTTTGACATGGAATCAGTATATTAGTTCATTGTATTCGTTTATTTAATGTACTAATACACCCATTTCAATGCAATAATTTCTTTAGAAAAAAGTGTTCATTGAAATCAATGTAATATTAACTAGATTTTTTATTTTATTTAATGGACATGTTCATAGTTTCAGTATATGAAAAATTTAATCAATGAACTTGTACATTGAATTTTAATGTAAATCTTTGGTAGTGCATACTTTCAATGAATTTAGTGTGTAAATTCATTCAAATAATGAACTTTTTCAATAGTTTTATCTAAAGTAAGAAAAATTCCGTAATTTATAATTCCAAAGAAAAATTTAGAAAGAAAATGTAGAAAGACTTTTATATACAAATATTTACATACATCGTTCGATTGAAGGACCTTGATAGAATAAGGAACAAATTATCTTGTTAACCACAATTTATTACAAACTTAGGTTTAATTAAGAAAAATATTAAAGGTAAAAACAAATACTAAAGTTTTGATGATTAATCTTTCAACTGTATCTAAGTACAATAATATAAGAATAATTCAATTATCGTATAGATTTAAAATATACAAAATAAACCAATAATTTAACATCAGGAGTAGATTACAAAAAGTAATATACACCTAAACACATACGTATATACATACATATGTACCTTCACAAACAAACACAAACTAACTCACAATAAGATTTGAAACGGCCATAATCATAATTTAACGATGGCTATAAAAGCCACTTGCTAGTCAACAAATACGATGATAAGACTTTATTTAATATCTTTTCCTTTACCCCTGCAACATTATACATATATTTACAACATAAAAACAATATACACCACAAACAACAATCTGTACAATCTTTCAACACTATACTATAATAACAACAGCAACAATAACTGCGACAGCAACAAAAACAACAAACAGAAGACTTAATATAAAATACAGCAGCAACAATATGAAAGAAAGAAAAAAAATGGCAAGAAAAAGGCGTTGTTGTGTATGGATGAACAAACCAAATGATGTACAAACGAATGAGCATTTTGGGAGCTGTTCCAGCCAGAAAAACAACAGTGGCAGGCAGCAACAAACAGCATCCGTATACCCAATAATTAAAAAAATTTTTTTGGTGTGATTTGTGGCAATTGTTGGGATGTGTGCAACTGTGTTGGTTGTATATTAAAAAAAAACTAAATTTATTTCGTTGAAAATTATGTTTTTTTGCTTTTTCTTCAATTTCTTCCTTATTTTAGCAAGAAAAAAACACTTTTTTTCTGGTCATCAATATTTATTGTTTTTTCCTCTTTTGCTTACAACATATAACAACAACTTTTCTTTGTTCATAACTTGTAGTCATGTTATTTTAATTTTATTTTACTTTTGTATTTTATTAAATTTCATTAGAAATTTCTTGCATAAAAATATACATATGTATGTGTGTATGAACGTTTTTCGTGTAGAAGACACTAAATCAATGTTTTAACCATCTAATTACAATTTATAATGTTGTTGCTTTTATTTCATCTTGTTGGTGTTTCTTATCTAATGCAGCTGCATGTTAAAATTAATAAAAAAAAACTCTTTTACAATTATAATTCATAGTCCCCAATATGTGTTTAAGGTCAGGTATATTTATGTTTGGCGTGATACAGTAAGTGATTTTTTTTTTTGTTTTCTCCAAATTAAATCTTTAAAAAAGAATCAGATACTGGCACTTTTATTATACAGAAAAAAGTCACCAAAAGTACACTGGTTAACAAAAAAATTCTCCCCCATAGACGAATAGTTGGACTTGATGTACTTTGATGTGCTAAGCAGGAATCTGCTTTCAGTTTTTTCCATCAGATCTGATTTATTTTTATGGGTGTGTCTAATATTTCGCCCATAGTGGTATATTTCCTCAT
>MINK01188372.1:0-12821 GCA_001735545.1 Phormia regina
ACACATAGGCAATAGTCGGGCTTAACCAACTATACCTTCTCTCGGTTTTTTTTTCAAAATATTGAATTTTTATTAAAAATTTAGTGTTATTGTAAAAATTTTAAATATAATTTATTGCATTGTTTAACATTTCAAAATAATATTTAAAATGCTCTCAACAGTTTTAAAATTTTAACACTCTTATTAGAGTATAAGAGATAAAACAATTTAAAATTCAAATTAACTAAAAATTATACACAACAAAATATTCCAAACACAAATAATTTTTAATAAAATCACTTAAAACTTTATTATTTACTTAAGCTTAAAAATTATTTTAAATAAAAGTGGATCACAATACTAGACTAACACAATTAAATATCATTTTTTCCATTTATTAAATAAACAAATAAAAAAAAAAGAATAAATGATAACAAAACAAAAAAAGATAAATTAATTATACTCAACAAATATGCTTTTTTATTTAGGGTTATAGGTAGACACTCCTTAGAAATCATATCATAACTTTTATCATAAAGTATTTTTTATTTTTCTCTAGGTATTTTATTCATTTTGAAATTCATACATTTACACAGTTGGTCAATATTTACTTAAGCAATTAATATTTTTTGTTATAAGTAAAATTGACTAACTAACTAACTAACAATGTTTAATAACACATTTTTCATTTATTTTCTTTCTAGTATTTTAAGCTTCTAGCGCTACTAGTTTACTGTGTGGTTTCCGTTAAGGGAAGGCCAGAAGAAGAAATCCCTACGTTACTAGAACCTCAAGTTGTAATACCCAGTATTACTAGCCCGGGTGTAGCAACAAGTGGTAATAATGCTTTGGCCACAACCGAAGCAAATAATAAGTCTGAGGTTATATCTCAAGATGAAACCACACCTGATTATTGTTTTCAAATGGAAGAAAATTTGTGCCTTAATAACTTTAATAACAATAACAACAACAACACCAATAATACCCATCATCAAAATTCCCACTTTATCAACACTTGTCAGTGTCGTCAACATCCCTCCTCAAATGCTACACACAATAATTGGTATTGTTGCAATATTACCCAGCTATCAATGATAAGCAGCTGTCCAAATACAAGCAATTGGAATAATTTACATATTTATAACGTTACAATGACAGAAATTGATTTATCATTACCATTATTTCAAACACTAAACTCATTGGCTATAACGGATGGCAATATCAGTCGTATAGTGAAAAAATTTTCACGTGGTGCCAAAGTAAAGTGCCTTAATTTATCTAATAATAATTTATTAAATATTACCATAACACCGGTAATTTTGAAATTTTTAAATTTATCAAAAAATAATTTAACACAAATACCCAAATTGGGACCCAATCAAAATATAACCATGGATATAAGGTGGGTGGGTTTAGTTAATTTTTTATTTAATGATATCATTTGCAATAATTTATTATTGTGTTATATATTTTTAATTTAGAGACAACAAACGCATGCTGTGCAATAATTTGGTGGAGACTATATTTCGTGGTTCATTTAAATTTGTGGCACCCAACAGTTCATTTTGTTTAATGGATTCTACATTTAATTGGTTTAATACCACGGATTATATTGCAATTAGTCAAATTGATATAATTAAACGTTTTTATACAGATTGTCCAGTTATACCAGGAAAAGGAAATTGTACATGTGCTCCAGAACATATGTTATCAGCGGTAAGTTAATAATTAGAAGTGAGAAATTGTAAAAATAAACTTCAATATTTTCATTTTAGGGGGATCCTTCAAAAAATAAAATATTTTGCCGTGTTGACTGTTCCAATTTGGGTTTAACTGAATTACCTCCGAAATTGCCGGAGAATACATTTCAGCTTAATATTACCAATAATAATGTGAGTATGTACTCTGAAAAGTTTTTCTTAAACTTTATGAAGACCTAAAAAGCGAAAATAAATGTTGAATATAGTTTAGCTTCTATTATAGAGACTATGATAGAAGTTGAACTAGGAAATCGGATATAAATTAGAGCACAATTTTTATATAATTACGTTAATTAGGTCTATATACATAAATCAAAAAATGTATGCTTATGACTGAGGCTAAACTACAATGAATTTGATGTAGGTATATTATAGACAATCTGAAAAGAGTACTTCAAATGGGACTAGAACTAAAATAGTGATCTAAATATGATAACGACTATACTATATTTATTATTAAAGTAAATTTAATTCAATTTTTCTAATGTTGTTTTCATTTTCTAGATCACTGTAATTGGTGAACATTTTCATAACAATCCTACCTACAAGAGTATTGTAAAATTATTTGCTGATAATAATAACATTGAATCAATGCACGATTTGGAGGGTACCAAATTTATGGACCATTTTCAAAGATTATATTTGCGTAACAATAACATAAAAAGGGTAATTTACATGAATAAATATGAAAATAGTTAATTAACTTTTTTTTTTTTTTTAATTTTATTTCAGCTTCCTGAATATCTACTGACAAATGTCTTAGACAGCATAGTAGGACGACAAATATTTTTGGGAGGCAATAAACTAATATGTGATTGTAATTCAGCTAAAGTATTAAAGGTATTAAAGTATTTAAATATTTCTTATTTTTTCTTTTTGTTTATAATTTCATCTTTTAAACAGCTTTGGTTACTGCAGCGCAGTAAAGATATACCCGATTATGGAGAAATACAATGTCGTAATATTCCTCAACGTATAATGGAATTACAAGAGATTAAAGTTTGTCAATCGCCACACGATTGGACCGATTATGTTTATTATCTAATAGCTACTGAAGTTATTTTACTAATTGCCTTGATAACCAAAGTATCCTACGATTATTGGGTATTCAAAACAGCTGGCTATTTACCTTGGCCTGCTAGTAAAATGCCAAAATTACCTTGTGATTGGCTTTGTGAGTCATAATTTTGATTTTTTTGTAGTAGTAAGTTAAAAACAAACTAAATCTGTGTGTTTAAAATTAAGTTAAAAGATTTTAAAGCTTCTGATAAATATTAATTTAAGTATAACTACTATTTATAGTAAATGGAAACTAAGTGCCTAAAACAAAAATATTTTGTTTGTAACAAAATATTAAAATCATATCAAAAAAGTGCAATTAATGTAAAAACGTGAAACAAAATTTATTATTATTTTTTTATGAATTTATTATAAACAATACTTAATAAAAACATGTGTATTGTTATAGCTTTAAAAAGTATATTATATATAAAATATATATGAAATTACAAAATGTTAAATAACTAAATATTATTTCATTGCTTAATTTATTTAGGTTTGTATTTGTAACTATTTAGATTTTAATTTATGTTTTCTGCTTTTATTTTTTATCTGATTGTTATTATTTTTTGTATGTTTTTGTTGTGCTTTTTCATTAGAATTTTTTAATTTTTGTATTTTCTTAAATTTTTTAGTATTTGCATTATGCTCCTCTGATTGAATTTTGCCAGATTTATTTTTCTTGTTCATTACTTTCTCAACCTTTGCCAATTTATCTTGTCTTTCTTGTTCTGGTTTTATTTTAGTAGAAATATCTTCACGTTTGGGAGCAAAATTAGCCAATTTCTTTTTTTCTGATTTTTTGGGCTTTTTCATGTTTAACATGAACTCAGGAACTTTGCCACCAGAATTTCTTATTATTTCAGCAATGCTAAAATACAAAGATATTTAATTAATATATATATATATTTTTTTTGCATTAACTAACTTATATTGAAATAGTATTTATTACCTTCTTAAATGTGGTGTATCGTCTTGTGTAAAAAATGTTATAGCTTTTCCTGGTCTACCCGCTCGGCCTGTACGACCAATACGATGTATATAGGATATGGTGGATGGAGGAAAATCATAGTTTATGACCAAATTAACACCTTTGAAATCAATACCACGTCCCATAAGCTCAGTACAAATTAAAATCCATATATGACCCTCACGAAAGGCACGAACACAGTTGTCACGTTGTTGTTGGGTCCGATCAGCATGTATTACATCAACATTTATACCATCATATAAAAGTTCTTCAAATAATTGTTTTGCACGATCCTAATAATGGAGAAACAGAAATAGTTCAACATTATTTTTATAGTAAAATTATAAGTTTTTGATTAAATACATACCTTACTTTGTACAAACACCAACACTGGTGGTTTGAGACCATTTTTAACCATATCACGAACAGCCAAAAGTTTGCCACTTTCCGAGCCTACAAACAACAATTCTTGTTCAACGAATTCTGTAGCAGCATTTTGGGCACCTACATTAACACGAGCTAAATTCTTAAGATTCTTTAAAGCCCATTTGGCAACGGGCACTGTATATGTGGCACTAAATAAAGCTAATTTTTTATGGGGATTTGTACAAGCAGCTAAAATATCATCTAATTGTTCCTTAAAGTTATTTTGACCTTCCTCCATTAAACGATCGGCTTCATCAAGTATAAACCATTCAATACTTTAATAAAAAATTTAATTTTTTTATTATATTAAAATCTTTGAGGAAAAGTTTAGAAATTTACCTTTTTAAATCCAGCACAGGAGGTTCTTGTTGTAATAAAAATCTTACCCTATTTGGTGTAGATATCAATATATCAAATTTCTTGGAAGAATTTTCACCAAATTTAATTTTGGCTTGATTAACTTTACTGATAATATGAATTTTTAAAGCCGTTTTTTCGGACAAACGTATACATTCACGATAAATTTGTTGGGCCAATTCTCTGGTAGGAGCTAAAACCAAAGCACGAAAACCCACTTTCTTTGGAGCCTTTAAATCATTGATAACAGGAGCTAAAAATGCTATTGTTTTGCCTGAACCGGTAGGAGCACAAGCCATTAAAGGTCTTCCCTTAAGCATTATGGGAATTGCTTGCATTTGTATGGCAGTAGGTTTGGCATAATTACAGTTCACTAGATTTTGCACCAACTTTTCACTCATGTTATAGTTAGTGTGCAATTCTTCAAAAGAGGTAATGGGGGGTGGTATATTTTTGCCCAATACTGTAATACGATTTTCTTTTCGAATAGTTTGTATCATTTCTTCTTCCAATTGCTTTTCCTGTTGTTCTGGTGTGAGAGGTTTTGTTTTCTTTTTTGATTTTTTACTAGATGATGAAACACCTGATATAAATTCAAAAACTTCTGGTTCATCTTCTTCACTAGAGAGTGGATTATTCACGTCTTCATCTTCCATGGTCTCATCTTCTTCTGAAGCAATACCCTCATCCTTAATTTTTACATCTTCAATTTTAGGCTGTTTTTCCAAGGGCTGTTCTGACTGAAATAAGAATTTTTGTAAACTTATTTTTTAAAATTTATTTTACCATGTTTCATACCTTTTTATCTGGTTTATTTCTTTTGGTAAATCGAACTCCTCTTGTTAACTGACGAAATAAGTCATGGGCATCCATTTTTGTGTAATGATATTAAACTTTTTATTTAAAATACAATTTTACAATTTTTCAAGCTAAAACACAGTAAACAAATTTTGGTGCACGTGTGTGGAGCCCTCTGTCAGCTGTTTTTGACAGCTCTTCCTATTGTGAATGGAATAGAGACATTTTATCAAATCGACTTTCGAATAATTGAGTAATCGATTTTCTTGTTGCCAAATAGTCGAAAAAAATGAAAAAGTCGAAAATAATCGGAAAAAATCGAAAAGTCGGAAAAAATTGAAAAGTCGAAAATAGTGGAAAAAATCGAAAAGTCAAATTTTCTAAAATAAAAAAAACGAAAAATCGGCTATTTACGCTACATCTAGACTAGTATTTTAGCAGACTAGCACAAGAACAAAACGTCGACAGAGCAACACACATAATTTTTTTCATTTTGTTTTGACTGGGCAGAACATTTGTTGTGTCACTTCGATACTTTTACATTTATCGCCAGTTCTTCCGCACGAAAAATGACGTTTGATGGCAGACATGGTAGCTCGAACAAGAAAATGTTGGTTCCACACTATCGAAATAAAGTGCGCACCATATTTTATTCAATGTGCGAACAAGAAAAAGGATAGTTTAGACCTCAAATTAAAAATTGAAAAAGTCGAAAGCTCGAAAAATCGATTATGCAAAAATTAAAAAAGTCGACATTTTGTTCAAAATATAAAACCTAATCAAATATGGTTTTGAAAATTTTCATAAATTAATATTGTATACATTTTAGTAATTATGAAAATGTAATTCAACAAATGTCTAAAAATTGAACACTATTCCAAATTCGCACCAACAATTTTATTTATTAATTTTGCATAAATAGACCTCAGCTCAGATAAAGATATAAAAATTTTTGAGAGCAATTAATAATCAAAATTGTGATGAACACTTCTATATTCCTTTTAAGGTTTATTTTCATTGTGAATGATTTCCTATTACATATTTAAGTTAAGGGTGTTTTTTTATGGAAACATCTGATGTTAAGGATAACACAATAAGTTTAGAGAAGAAGGATCTTGTGCAAATCGACCGTCTACTGAAATATTAATAAATATATTTATTAAAATAATTACAAAACTCAAAATGGAAGAAACTGCGTTATTATCTAATATAGCAATGATTATAAGTAAGGATATCCTGATAGATGAGGGCACAAGCCATAAGAAACCAAAACATTTTCTATGGCACTGTAATCAATCTGATACAAACATTAGTACTAACACAAGTTTTCCATTGCTTGAGGCAGCAGACGACGAAGCAGAAGATTTTTTCTTAAAACAACAGTTTTCAACAATGAGTTCTAAAACTATAAATGAAAAGGATAAACAGGAAATTCCTTCAACAAGTCGAAAATTTAATAAGAAACGTAAACTAACACAAAAACTAGAAAATTTTAATAGGAAACATAAAAAGTTGCGAGACAATATGTTGAAACCTATTTCTACTAGGACCAAAGAAGTAAATCTTTTAAATGAGTTTGAAAATATAGAATTTGAAGGCTACTTGCATATGAGTAAAATGAGTTTTTTAGTAAGTAAAGCTTTTTAGTTGTTGATTTTTTATTACAATAGAATTATTCTTTTTTTCTGTAGAAAACATTTCAGTTTATCAGACATTTACTAACTTCCTCTACATTTGCCGCTGGTGTACCACCTCAAACAGTATTTTCTTTATCACTCTGGAAACTTACTACCGATGAACATTTTGAAGAAATATCCAAACGCTTTAAAATATCTCAAAGTAATTGTGAAGCTATCATAAGTCAATTTTGGCACATAATTTCCGACAAATATGAGTCCTACATAAAATGGCCCAATTCCCAGCTTTCCCAACAACTACAACTGGAAGGTTTTCAAAAACATCCACAACTGAAAATATTTCCCAATCTTTTTGGAGTTTTAGCTATTAAACGTTTGGATATATTTTTAGCTTCTGAAGATGCAGAAATTCCTATTATATTGCAAATTGTTTGTGATGTTGATCAAAAGGTAATAGATTGTTTTGTGGAACTGGAACAGGACTATTCATTCGATGAGACGCCTATGGGACAAATATTGGCTCTAAATGAAAATACCATGCCCAAAGGTTGTTATCTGATTGGGAATAAAAGTTTTCCTCTTAAAACGTATTTGATGAAACCTTTCTCAAATCCTTGTTTCCGCAAGGAGCATGAATTTAATAGATTGTTAGAACCGGCCCTGAAATTATCTCTAGATACTTTGGATATTATGGCCAAGCGATTTAATGCTTTATATGCTTTGGAAGCCAAAGATTTGGGCGAAGTTCGTAAAATATTGGAAACGATATGTGCGCTACACAATTTAAGTGTGGCTATTGAAGATGACTATGTGGAGCGAAAGAGGGAAGTGGTTACGTTTAATTGGGCTGCTGATAATAATGATTTTTATGCAGTGGGCAGTGAACAAAGTGTTCAAGGCTTGCAGAAACGTAGTGATTTAGTTGATATTGTAGTAAAATAAGTATCGAAATTATAATAGAATTTGAAGCATAATTTTAGTCATATATATTAAAAATTTACTGTAGGTATTACCTGCCAATTATTCTGCAATAATTTTTTGAAAATTTTCGAAAAGCTATTTTTTTAGAATATATAGATTTATATATAAAAATATCGTAAACTTTATTTCTATATATACAAAATATATAAAATAAAAATATTTATTTTTTTTTAAATTGTCAAACCATTTTATTATAATGAATCTGTTGTTTATGTGTACAGTGTTAAAACAACTCTGTACTTAAAATGCAACTCTGTAGAGACGGCTTGTTTTGACAGTTTCTTTTGTTGGCTTTATACGTAGAATGTGGCAAAAACAACAAAAGTGAAAAAATTAAAACAAATTTTTCACAATTTTATTGCTAACGATTATTTAATTCATATTTATTATAATAAATTAAAAAGCTAAGAAAACACTTTTACAATGGAAATGGAATATGATGAAACCGGTTGGCAACAGGGTAGACCTAAGCAACAAGGAGAAGACGAGGTAAGTGGAGCAAAATATCATAAAATGTATTAGCATTATTCATGAATCTATTCAATAAATTTTAGGAAATGCCCGAAGATAATCCCCAAGAAACCATACAAGAGTGTTTGGAGAAATTCCTAACACCCGATTACATTATGGAACCGGGTATATTTACTCAGTTAAAACGTTATTTTCAATCTGGTGGCTCACCGGAGGAAGTTATTATGATGCTGTCGGAAAACTATAAAGCCGTAGCTCAAATGGCCAATCTCTTAGCCGAGTGGCTTATTCTAGCCGGTGTTAAAGTTACCGATGTTCAGGCAATGGTTGAAAATCATTTGAAAGATATGATATTAAAAACTTTCGACCCCAAAAAAGCCGATACCATTTTCACTGAAGAAGGTGAAACCCCTGATTGGTTGACCGAAATGATAGATCATCCAACTTGGCGTTCATTGATTTATCGTCTGGCCGAAGAGTATCCCGATTGTTTAATGTTGAATTTTACCATTAAATTGATATCGGATGCTGGTTTCCAAAGTGAAATTACTTCTATATCTACGGCAGCACAACAAATTGAAGTTTTTTCGAGGGTATTAAAGACTTCAATAGCTAAGTTTCTTAGTAATCCGGAGGATATACAGGGTGCCATACAAGAATGTGCTCGTATGGTGTGTCATGGTCAGCATACTTATGTTTATTCTCAAGTTTTGATACAAGTTTTAAGCCAGGAACCGAAAGGTGGTTTTAATATGAAACGTTTGTCACAAGAGATAACGAAATATGCATTGCAAAAGTAAGTTGAAATAAAACATAATGAAAATTTTTAATATTAGAAAAATATTTACTAAAAAAACTAAAACATTCAGTTTAAAAATTAATTTCCAAAATAAACCAAAAAATATACCCTTTAAAAATTGCTTGAGTTATATACCATATCACTCAAATTAAAGAAAAAATACTTACAATTTTTTTAAAAGGTTTAAAAAAAATGATTAAAAACATTAATAAATTAACATGGTTTTCTTTACTTTTCAGCAATCAAAATGTCACACCCATTACCATGGCTTTAAATGGTTCAGCTGCTTATCCCCAGGCCTGTCAGGCTTTATCATCTATGCTTTCTCGTAATACGCTTAATCCAGCTGATATTACAGTTCTATATCGCAACTACTCTGGCACAGATCCACCACCTATTGATCTTATAAGAAATCCACAATTTTTAGAACTATTAGTTGATTCTCTATTTAAAGCAGGCGTTAAGATAAATCCCGAACATAAATCAAAATATATTTATCTCTTAGCATATGCCGCCTCGGTTGTTGATACACCAGCTAAAAAACGTCCTTTGACCGAAAGAGTTTTAAATAAAGATGAATTAAAGAGTACCATACAAGCGATAGAAAAAGTACATGCTATTTGTAATGTTAACAAGGGATCAACAGAGTTAATAGCTGAACTTCAAACACTATACAATTGCATAAAGTAAGTTGTTAGATTGAAAGAAAGATTAAAACTCAAAATTTATTTGTATTACTGATTATTTCAGATATCCTGTTGTCGGTGTCGGTGTTATACGTTGGATAGAAAATACTGTCACTGAACCTTCATACTTTAAACTTTCCACCGACAGTTGTCCTACACATTTAGCCATTTTAGATGAAGTAGCTGCTGTTCATCCTACCTTACATCAACAAATCTTAACACTCCTTATACGTCTCTTCGAATCGAAACAAGACGAATTGGAAATTTTAGTTCAACTGGAAATGAAAAAAATGTTATTGGATCGTATGGTGAACTTATTAACCCGCGGCTGTGTTGTACCCGTTGTCAAGTATATTAAACAATGTTGGGGTAAAGGCGATACCGATATATCTTTGATACGTTATTTTGTTACGGAAGTTTTAGAGACTATTACCCATCCATATTCACCGGAATTTGTCTTGTTATTTTTACCCATGGTAGAAAATGAAGAAATTACTGGTACTATGAGAGGTGAGGGTGATAATGATCCGGTATCGGAATTTATAGGTAAGTTGAATTGTTTGTTTGTTTTATTTATAAATAAATATTTTATACCCTTTTTCTTTATTTTTCAGTCCACTGCAAAGCTCATTATACTACTGTGTAATATCGTAAGTGATGGGAGTTTAATAAGTTAAGGTGTGAAATATTTTTTTTTCTTTTTTATTATTTCTTTTTTTAATAAATTAATTTTAATTTCTTTTTAAGCGAGTCTTACATATATTTAGGTTATTTTGGGAATATTTCCTTTTTATATTAAAATAAATCATGTAATATATATATTAAACAATTTTTTAATGTAATAAAATATTCAATAAAATGAATAAAATATTTAAAAATATACATCAATCAACAAACTTATTTTTTTTTTTGGGATTGGAGTGGGAAAAAAACAAATAATAATTATTAAATAATTTACGTAGAACATTATTAATACATTGTTATTTCTTTTTGTTATCTAGCAGTTTAAATTTTATTTAACAACATCTTAATTAGCATAACGAATTTTATTTATAGCTAATATTTAATCTACTTTTAACTAAATATGCACCTTCTTTGTCTTATCGTTATCAAAGGCCCCCCAATAAGTTTAGTCCAACAACATAACAGTGGTCTGATTGAAAAGAAAAACTTAAAAAAACATCTAAAAGCAGTAGATTCGTGAAAGAAATTATAAATAGTTAAAAATCCTGTAATCTTTTGTAAAAAAAAAAAAAAAAATAAAGGACATTTTTTTATGGATCAATATAATTTTGAAATGTGATCAATTGAACTTTTATCATTAAAAGTACTTTCTTGTTAAAAATATATCATCAATATTTATAAGATTCACATCAAATAATTTTTTATCTTTTGACATTTTTTATAACCAGTTCCACTGTTTAACAAAGTTCAGAATGATTACACCATTTTAATGGGGATTTAATAAAAATAAATTAGTTTTTAACTTTTTATTGATAGAGTCATAACAAACGGACTAATTAACGGATTAAAATGCTATAAATGATTTAAATTTAAGTGAAAGTTAACAGAAAAAAACATTAAATTAATAAATTTAAAATTATGGTATGAATTAATTAAAATAAAAAATAAATAAAATTATTTGATAAGATAATAAAAATTAAATTTGAAGATGAAAAAATAAATAAAGCGAAAAAAGAAATTCTCTAAATAAAAACTATTTCAGATGTTATTCCAACTCCAAATAAAAATAAAATTTATAATATGTGTTTGTGCCTTTTACGCCTTTTTCCTGTAACTGAATAAGGTTTTTTATTGTTGTTAACTTGTAAATGTCGGTTGTTATACCCTACACCACCATAGATTGTTGGGGTATTATGTGTTTGTGTAAATATTGTAACGCAGAGAAAAAATTAAAGTATACCGTTCGACTCAGAATCACTTTTTGAGTCGATTTAACGATGTCCGTCAGTCCGTCCGTCTGGTTGGCTGGCTAGCTGTCCATGTAAAGCTGGATGAAACTTGGCACATGTGACTTTTATGGCACAAGGACGAACGAAGCCTATTGTTTTCCCGGAATTGAGTTTTAATTCAACATTCAAAAATATCTTAAAAAATGAAACATTTTAATGAAATTTAACACAAATAAGTTATATGGAAGCATAAATCCATGTCCCAAATTTCATGCAGAACGGTCCATAATTGACCATAGCTCCCATATAAAACCCAATTTCGGGAATCACCAAAAGGTGCATAAATACATGTGAATTTTAGTATCGACGTAATATTCTGTAATAGTATGTTTTTATTTTCCACTTAATACAAGTATAGGACCATAATTGTCTCCTTCCCGAATTTTGGTACACATACACAATGGTGTAGGGTATCATATGGTCGGTCTTGACCGACTATACCTTCTTCTCTCTGTTTTTTTAGTATGAAACTTATAACCTTTAATATTAAAATATCTATTTTGTTCAGGGTTCCAATAGCAGTAAATCTATTGAGTATCTGCGCATACCCATAGGAGGAAATTATAATGAAAACAAAGACAGAAAAAACGCAGAATTAAATCGTATAAAAACCACCAAATATTCACTATTAACATTTCTACCAATAAATTTCTATGATCAATTCCGAAGAGCTGTTTATTTTTATTTTCTAATAGTAACCATAATATCATTCTTCGTAAGTGAGTAAGAAAAGAAAATAAAACTCTTAAAACTTTATAAAATTTATTTATAAAATTTCAGACAGTACAATATCACCCTTAACTTCCTTAATACCTTTACTATTTGTAATGATAGTAACGGGACTAAAAGAGGCCTATGATGATTTAAAACGTTATAAAAATGATAAATTGGTAAATCATTCTTTAGTCTCAGTGTATCGTAATGG
>MINK01188373.1:219-11273 GCA_001735545.1 Phormia regina
ATAGACTGAAAATCTATATTTTATACATAGCCTAAACTATAGTCTATATACTATGGTTCCATATCGTAAACTGTAGCCTATTCCATAAACAAACAATTCTATAAAGTTAACTATAGAAATATTCTATAAACTAAACTGTGTTTTATTCTATAGCCTAAACTATAGTATATGCAATAGTCAAAACAATGTTTCAGTGTATAGCCTTGACTAGTCTATTGTATAGTGTAATCTATATATAGTAATCTATTTCACAATCAAACTTAAAATATTATATCGCCCAAACAATAGTATATTCCAAACTATGTAGCCTAAACTACAGAATATTCTATAGCTCAAACTATAAGCTTAAATATGTTTTAAAATAAATACTATAGAAAATTCTATAGCCAAAACTATAGACTAAACTATGTTTTAATATATAGCCCAAACTATAGTCTATCCTATAGCAAAAAATATATTATATTCTATAGTCTAAACTATGGTATTTTCCATACTCTAAACTGTAGTATATTCCATAATCAAACTTATAGTCTATTTTATAGCATAATCCTATAGTCTATTCTATAATGTAATCAATAATATATTCTATAAGCTAAACTATATTTTATTCTTTAGTCAAATTGTAGTATATTTAATGGTATAAACCATGTTTTAATATATAGCCTAAACTATATTCTATTCTAAAGCCCAAACTATGTATGTATTCTAAACTATAGCCTTAACTGTAGTCTATTCTGTAGCCTAAACTACACAATATTCTACAGCCTAAACTATAGTTTACTATATAGGATAAACTATAGTTTATTCTGTAGCCTAAAATATACCCTAAACTATAATATATTCTGTGGTCTAACTTATAGTCTATTCTGTAGCCTAAATTAAAATTCAATCCATAGCTTAAATAAAAGTCTATTTTACAGCATAAACTATAGTCATTCTAAAGGCCAAACTGTAGTTTATTTTATAGCCTAAACTATAAGCTATAGTTCGAATTATTTTATAGCCTTAACTACAGTATATTCGCCAGTTTTTAATTCAGTATATAATTCAGTCAGAAGTCTAAACAATATATTACTTAAACTATAAATAAAACATATTATAAAGTAAAGACAAAATTATATAGTAGTCTTTATCTTGAACTAACATAGTCGATGGACAAATTAGTAATCAATACATTTTTCATAGTTTTTAAATACTAAAATAAATTAAATTTTTAATTTACCATTTATTATAACCCATAAGATTTCCCAAGAAAATCTTTTAAACACAAAGGAAATTTACCTGAAAAGAAACAAAAATAAATTATAATTAATCATTTGTTTAATTAATTACAATAAAACAGCAATAATTTAAAAATAATTAACATTGAAATAAATTAAAAAAAATCAATAAATATCGTGAGATAAATTACTTATTGAAAAAAAGCCTATAATACCGACAAAAGCCTAAAAACATAGAAAAAGCCTTAAGGCAATGACATAAATAATTTATTTTTATCCGCTAGGGAAACGCTCAAATTAAAACAATAGTATAAAAAAATAAAGACATTTACAAAGAATGAATTAATTTACAAATTTAAAACATAAAATAAATCTATTGAAAAAAAGATTTCTAATAGTTAAATTGTGCAAAAAAAAAAAAATAATAATAATAATAATTAGATAAAGAAAAGGTTTACGTGAACTTGACCATGGATTTTAAAGCTTTAAGGTTTTATTCTTTTTGTTGGTGGCAGCAAAAAAATATTCAAATTATGTTTTTGTCTTTGGTGGTGTTATATTATAGAATTTACTTTTTAATTTATTTTTGTAGGTCAATTGTTTAATTTATACTCTCCGTCTCTCTCTTAAGACTTAAATAAATTCTCTGATTTAAGTCTTAAATTATGCAGATTTGTTTGTTTGTTTTTAATTATATCATAAATAATATGGGTGACTATAGTACAGGAAATTATTATAAGAGCACTCAAAAAAAAACTTAATTTTTAAAACTAAAAAATATAAATGTTTTCTTATACAGTGCTCCTATACTTATTACCATTGCTGTATGACCTAACCTTTAAATATTTAAATGAATATGCTGGTTTGATCTCTTTTTTCCCCTTTTTCTTGATATATTTCTGAGTTTGTACTTAATTTGTTGATTTATATTATTATTGTTTTTAATTAAAATGCAAAACAATTAAGTTTATTTTCTTAAGAAAAAATTATTTTATATTATTATTTTTTTGGGGGAACACATTTGATTGAGTTCAAGTCAATATTTAATTAAATTATTTCAATAATAAACAAAATTTTATTTAAGGAGTTAATTTTAATTGTGAACCGAAAAAAGCAAAAAAAAGAGCAAATAACAAATTTATAAGGCGCCAAAAGAATTTAATTCCATTTTAAGATAAATTAACTGCAATCGAAAATAAAAAAAATATTTGAAATATTTTTGTAGAAAAATGTGATAAATATATAGAGTTCAAAGACCATATAAATTTATTTTTGGTTTAATTTTCTTAAGAATTCTATACAAATTCGATAACTTACGCCTTTAATTACCTAAAATCTTAAAAAGAATTGCGTTTAATTTCTATTTATAAAATTTTACGTCAAAGCTGAGATAAAAGGCAGAGTTTGAAATAAATTTTAAAACTATAGTTTAGGATAAATAATATTAGACTGCAGCTAATATTAGAATAGATAATCAATGCTAAATAATAGCTTATGTTATACAACTGAAAATAGTTTAGACTAACCACTTAACTATAGTTTAGTATATAGACCAGACTATAAACTAGTATGGAGTTTATGCTGGAGACTTAACTGTAGTTCGGGTTCTTGACTAGACTATAGTTAAGGCTATAGGACCATAGTTTCTGCTATAATTTGGACTTTAGTTTAGTCCACTGGCTTTAGTATAGCGTTCAGTTAAGTCTATGGAATAGTCTCTGATGTAGGCTATAAAATATACTTAAGTTTAGTTATAAAATAGAATATAGCTTAGACTATAGCATATACTATAATTGAAGCTATAAAATAGACTATAATTTATTCTCTAGAACGAACTATAGTTTTTTGTTAATTTAGAATATATTCTACACCATAATTATATTGTAGCTATATATTAAATGTTATTTTTGTCTATAGACTGGACAATATTTTATGCTATTAACTCGACTATATTTTAGGTAAAATAACGGACTGTAGCTATTACTAAAGGCTATATAATCTAGGCCGCATGTTACAGTTCAGGCTATAGACTATAGTTTAAGCTATATAATATAGGACAGATTATAGTTAATACTTTAGATTATACTACAGCTTAGGCTACTGAATAAACTATTATCTCATCAAATGTATGGGCTATAGTGTTTGCTATAGTTAAAGTATTAGTTAATGCTATGATCTAGACAATAGCCTTTATATTAGACTATAGTTTAGGCTATAGAATAGATTATAGTTAAGGCTAAAGAGTAGAGTAGGCTATCAAATAGACTAAGAGTAGAATATAGTAAAGACTAGGCTAAAAAATAGTCTATAATTTATTCTAAAGAATAGACAATGTTTTAGGCTATAGAATAGATTATATTTTATATAAATATATATAGAATAAACTATAGGTTAAGCCATAGAATAGAGTATAGCTAAGACTGTTGAGTGGATTATAGTTAATGCTATAGAATAGACTATAATTTAAGTTAAGATTAGAATACAGTAAGGGGCTATATTCTAAGCTATTAACTAGACAACAATTTACTTTATAGAGTAGACTATAGCATAAGCTACAGAATTAACTAAGGCTTAGGCTATGACATTTACTATAATATATTCTACTGAGTGGACTATAGTTTAGCCTAAAGAATAGATTATAATTGAAGCTATAGGAAAGACTATAATTAAGGCTTGGAATAGATTATATTTTAGGTTATTCTTTATAATTTTGACTATAAAATATAAAACATACTAGACTTTAGTATAGATTATAGCTTTGAATATTGGCTGAACTATAGTTAAGTCAAGATAGTAGAGCATAGGCTATCAAATAGTATGACTTAGGATAAAGAATAGACTATAGTTTATGTTAGGAATGTACTATAATTTATATTAATAAAATATTTATAGAATGAATAAAATATTTATAGAACTATGAAATAAACTATGACTAATTTAGGCTAATAAAAAACTGTAGTTTAGTCCATCCTATATTTAAGGGTATAGGAAAGACTACAATTTAGGCTATGGAATAAAAAATAGTATAGGCCATAGACTATAAAATATACTATAGTTTTAGCTATAAAATATACTATAGTTTAAGCTATAGAATATTCTACAGCATAGGCTGTTAATTAGTATAGTTTAGCCTATTAACTAGACTATAGTTTGAACATTTCACTTGACTATAAATTAGGCTTTAGTTCCAGTTTTAAGCTAGTTTATAGTTCAGACTATAAATATATTAATTAGATTATAGACTAAACTATATTTCAGTTCGTAGATTTCACAGCAGTGTAGTTTATAGTAAGAAATTCTGTTTAGAACTTATACTATCCTATCTAAGATATGTTAAGCTATAGACCGTATTACAGTTTAGGTTTCATTATAACATATAGACTTCACTGCAAAGTTAAAATGAGTTCCATCTTTAAATATATAAATTTATGTCCTGGTTTTAAACAAAGAAATAAACAACATTTCCTAGTTATAAAAAAAAGACTATTTTGTCAAGTATATTCTTTTTAAAATTTATTATTGTTCTAGACATGTTAATTGTAAGCTATCACATCCATCATTTTATATCTGTGGCTCGATTTCAATAATGGCTAGATATAAAAAATTATATCTTTTCCATGATATAAAAATAATTGTTTTGAAATTATTTCCTTAAACAATATTTTTTTCTCAGATTTTAATTTATAAAAAGATTAATGTTGGTGTCAACATTGACAAAACGAAATAAACAAAATAAAATTTACACATCTTTAAGCAAATAAAAAAAAAAAATTAAATAATAAAAACGTTCAAGTTGAAAAACTGAGAAAAGACATTGAACTTGACAATTCTGTTTCAGTTTAACGATTTTATTTTTATTTATTTCACTAAAAAAAAAACAAATATTTTTAGTTGAGATGAATAAAAAATAAAAAAAAGATGCATTAAAAAAAGCAGCATCTTGAGCAGTAAAGTGACAAAAAAAAGTGAAGTGGAATATATAGAAATGAAGCTATGTATATATATTTATAGTTACAGTGTGTAAATAAAGTAAATAAACATTAAGATGGAAACAAGAATATATAATTTAATTGTTTCTAATAATAAAATGTTTTGGAATTATTTTTAAATTTAAAATGTTTGTTCTTTGAAAGGTTACTTTTGAATATGTGCTATACTTTTGTTATGTACTGTTTGAAAAATTCCTAAATTTTTTGGTATTTTACATTATATTGTACATTGACTTAACAAAATTAAAATTTATTTTTGTTTAACTTAAACATTAATAATTAATTATATTCCCCACTAAAAGATAAACAATTAATTAACAAAAAAATAAATAAATATATATTATTTACTACTTAAAATGTAAGTGAGGCAGGCCTACTTTTGAGAAAACATTAACCCTAAATAATTTATTTTTAAGACAATATTTTTTTTCTGATTAATTTTCAAAATGTTCCGCAGTTAATGAACTTGAAAATATGCTTTTGTTTTGAAATTAAAAATATTGTAAATTAAGTAAATATTATTATTTTTTCAATTTCAAAGAAAATTTATTTACAATTTAAATTAATTGTATTAAAAAAAAAAAAATAAATAAATATTTGTTTATTGAAATCAATAGTGACGACTTAGGAGAGATAATAATACAGAAATTAATCAATAGCGGCTACTTAAAACGTTTTATTTAATCATTTTCAAAAAAGAGTTGATTAATAAAGATCAAAGAGTAAATATTTAAATAAATAGAAATTAAAAGATGTTATTGAATAGAAAAACTACAGCCCTTTATTTTTTTATTTTTTTTTTTGTTATGATGAAATATAAACAACTTTTTGACATTTTAAATTAAATTTTTAAATTAAATTTTAAAATTAATCTAATAATTCCATTATAAAATTAATTAAATTCTTTTTCTTTTAATTCATAACCATTCTAGCAATTTTAAAAATATACCTAGTGTGAACGTGTTATGTTGCAACAACTTTGCGAATTTGACAACACTGTTGTTATAGTAAGTGTTGCCACTAATAACTTGAAACCATTTTAAATGAAAATTAAAAAAATAATTTATTTATTTATTTAAGTAACTAAATCCCTGATTTTATCTAAAATAAACTGGACAAATTAATTAATGCAGCCATTAGAACAGCGTTTGGTGCTTTGCGCTTTACCCCTGTCAATAATATGCTATTTGAAGCACAAAAATAAATTTTAATAACGAAACTATTTAAAAACTTATTTTTTGGTACTAACACACCTATTAAGCAAATAGTAAAGAAAGTTAAGGTTTCTAAGAAAGTTCCTAAGGTAGCTTCAACAATATTTAGAGCAATAGATATGTGCAAAAAACTCAATATACCACTAAATCTACCAGAACAGAATCACAAATTTAAATCATACCCTCCATGGTATTTTGATAGTGGGTTCATAAATATTTCACTACATTATCTTGAAAAATCTAGCTCAAATCCAGCAGAGTTCAGAAAAATGTTTGCTATGGCCAAAGACACATTTAAAAATGATCAATTTCTCTATACAGACAGCTATAGAACATTCAGTATCACTACATATAATCGCATAATCAAAACTTAAATTTTACCATTTATGAAGCTTTACTGTACATTAAGGACAGAAGTGGAAAATTTACTATTTGCTCTGATTCCCTTTGTTCGTTGCAATCTATCTCAAACACCGCAAACAATGGTTACTACATCTCCAAAATCAGAAATATATTGATAGATAAATTTCCTAATATTATTCTAATATGAAAATAATGTTTTATACAATAATTTCTAATAAAAAACTCTACTTTGACCCTATTAAATAATACTACAAAATTCTTTAAAATTGTGTAAAATGGTAATACTTTTGTTAGAAATCTAATGCGGTTAGTAATTACAAATTTGTTCCGCTAATCAAATCTCATTTATTTTTCACTTTTTTGCAACGTAATTATTTTTAAAAACTTCCAAAACAGCGTTTAAAATATTGCACCTGCTGTTTCACTTTTGAAAGTTGTGAAAATGTTCTCTGTTCTTGAAGTAACTTCCACGTTTTTTCGCTGGTAATAATCGCAGTTAATCAAGACTTCAAGTTTTACCATTTATGAAGCTTTACTGTACATGTAAGGACAGGAAGTGGAAAATTTGCTACTTTGTATTCCCTTTCTTCGTTGCAATCTATCTAAAACAAAATACCGCAAATCAATTGACCATCATCCAAAATCCAGAAATACTATTGATATATAAATGTCCTAAATAATATTTTGTCACAGACCAAATGCAAGGTATGAATCGAATGTCGATCTCGTCGCCAAAGATGCAGCCACAACAGCCCCGTTTATTTAGTTCAAAATTATAATCCTGAGACAAATTTATAAACAGATTTCTTAGTCACAAAATGAAGACAGTTAGTTTATTAACATCTCCTGGTACATGCGCGGATCCAGCTCAAGTTTTTGGGGGAGGAAAATTAAATGATTCTTTCAAAAACTGTTTATTTAAGAATCTACGTAGCGATTTAAAGAAAAATTCGTCCTATTAAGAGTTTTCAATTTTGGGAGGGAAAATTTCCCTTTTTCCCTCCCCTGGATCCGCGCCTGTCCTGGTATAAGGAAATAAATATTAATCGCACAACGAATTAATCTGGCAGAACATGACCCAAGTGAAACTTAAATCGATTTGGATAAGATAAATTTCTAGAATTCGATTAGGACTACCAGACTTATACCACGGCCAATACTACACAATTAACGTTACCCATTTTGCAACTGTATATAACGTACCCAACAAAAACCCTCCACTATTTGCAACGAATGTCCCCAAACGTGAAAAGCCAAAATAACAATTTTCCAAAAATATACGAATAATGTAAATATTTTGTACAACAAAAATTTGTAAATGGCATATAGCATAAGTTATTAATTTTCAAATAATATCATGTTACATTGAGCTGAAGGCCTAAGTTGCGCATTGCCCAGTTGAAATTACGATTTTAGTTTCATTCATAGCCTGAATTAAACTAATATAAATACAAGATAAAGAAAAATAATTTATTGCATTTGATTTTAACTTCTTTTATATCATGCGATACTATGTCAATGGTTTTTAACTTCTAAATACAAACAATATTTTAAAAGAATTCTTATCTTTTTTTTTTTGCAAAATTTGTAAAAAACATTTTTAACCTTGAACTTCACAATTAGTTTATTTTTATTTAAAATATAATTCAATATAATAATAATTGAAAAGAAAAAAAATATATATACTCACACTTCAAAAATTATAAACAAATACTCATAACCGCCCGAAAATAAATAATAAACAACTTAAAAATCAAACAAAAACTACCTAATTTGTTTAATAAGAAAACCTTGAAAAAAAAAATTACCGCAAAAAAATTTATTAACTCAGCCTTGTTCTCACTTATTATTTAAACAAATTTTTGTTAATTTTCTTTAGGCTATTTAATTGGTTTTTTGAATAACAAATTAAAAAAAAAAAAAATATTTGTTTATTTTCATTTATTTTTTTATTTTGGCACATAATTGTTTACATGACAAATGTCATAACATCATTGTTTGAGGATAAGTGGTTACGCTTAATTTGCAATATAATTGCAATCAGTCAATATTGGCTCGTTTTGGTATTAAATAATTGTTAATTTTTTGGTGACAAATGATTTGTAATTATTTTTAAGAAAAAGAGGAATGTCCTATTGGAATTCGCACAATGGGTAAACACTAGTAGGATTTGTTATGTATAACAGTATTAAGTTTTTAAAGTTTTATTGTTATTTTGTATAAAATATTTTTTTTTATTGTAATGTTGAATTGTTCTTAAGTTATTAGATTAGATTTCATTAGATACTGTTTATTTTACATTTTACATATTTGTCAATTAATTAGAGGAGAGTTTAAAATTTCTTTCCCCTATCTCTCTGTCTCTCTCTCTCTCTGTTCAATCAAGTCAGAATTGCAGCAAGGATAATTGCAGTGTGTGAACTCCGACTTATGATACTTGCTATAATACATTTTTTCAATGTGTATTATAGAAAATAAAACTGTATTTGTGGTCCTTTATACTCCACACAATTATAAATGGTACATAACTCTCTCATGTCCATGCATCCGTTCTTGTAATAAAAATACGTATCGCAATTTTAAAGAAAATTTTACGAAATTTGGTACATGTCCAAAGTAGTAACCAAAAAAAGCTTAAAAAAAAACTTAATTGAAAAAAAAAAAAAAGAAATACTACAATTGTTTTTGTTTTCAATGAAATTTGTTACTAACACATTCTAAGACTCAGGTTCTTTTGACAATCGACTTAGGTTTTTGACAACTGAACTTCATATCTATGTTAAAATCTATGGTAGCAACCTACAAAAAAAAATTCGTATGAATCGGTAACTCATTTCACCCAGCCCCTATAAAAATAACGTTTTAGAGTACCGGTTCCAAAATTGTCACTTGACAGGTTTTCAATGCTAGTGACCAGTCCCAGTTCTGGAATTTTAAATAAAAGGAACCTGTCACTTTTACATGGCCTTACCATTGCAGGTGACTAATTAGCCTCTAGGGACAGTTTAAAGGACTGAGTCCAGGGGACAAATAAAAATTCGGCAATTATTTCTTTATTTTTTTTATTATTTTTATTAAATAACTTCATTAATATCGATGTCGGCATCCCGAATTGAACCCATGTTTATCTAACGTATGTTATATTTTGTAATCTTCAACGCTAACCACTCAGCCACTGAATTTTATTGCGCATGATTTTCTAATTTGACATCTCTAATGCTACAAAAGCTGCCAGATATTTTACAGAAAAAATTTTTGACTATCAGATTTTGAAACAAAAAAAAATTTTAAATTATTTTGAATGAAAAAATTAAATAACGAGTGGGAACGAAATCGTCTTAACACACATTTTCCCTTATAACTTTTTTCCGAAGCAATATTTACGTTTTTTTTTTTAAGTTTATATTATTTTTTTTTGAAAAAAAGTTCAGTTATTATCTTTAATGACAACTTTGTTATGAATTTGATCAAAATGAGCGACGAAAAAGATGTGCATGCTATGCATTATTAAACAATTTTAAAAAAATCCAAATTGGTCTTACAAATAATTGACCAAAAATAGGTCAGTTAAATGTCTGTTGTCAAACTGTTGATAGGAAACATGATTCGGGTAAAAAAAGGTCCCCATTATATTTTAAAGGCCAAGATAATTGAAAGTATATTAAAAATAATTCCAAATATATCTGGTCGAAAAGCTCCCTTCATAGCTCATTGCATAGGCTGTTTGAGTCGAAAACATATAAAGTCCAAAATGTTTCAGACTGGAATAATGGAAAAAAATTTTGAAGCCAAGAATAGGACACAGAAATTAGTGTCAAATTTCATACAAAAATTTTCATGTTGTAAAATTTACGACGAAACGTATGTATTAACAGATTTTTTGCAGATTCCTGGTCAGAATTTATATGTTGATAATGCTTGTATGTTGTGATAAGTTTAAGACCGAAAAGCTGTCGAAATTTCCTAAAGAAATCATGGTTTGGCAACATGTATGCAATTGAGGCAAAACAAGCAACTTATTTGTGACACTGGGCTCTATAAATACCAACAAATATAACAAAGAATGTTTGCAAAAAAAAAAAATCGTTTTGCTTTCATAAGAGGGCACTATGGGTAATACATATTTTTGGTCCGATTTGGTTTCAAGTTTCTACCTAATAAGGGCCAGGAGTGGTACCAATTATATAATAGAATTAAAGAGGACGAAATAGGTGTCTCAAAATATTAAAGACTTTAAAAAGGAGAAGGGCAGACTGTTCCAAAAAAAA